>RJWM01016365.1:0-45677 GCA_004363535.1 Dasyprocta punctata | reverse complement strand
GCTCCCGACAGAGGTGCTTCTGGTCTCCGCCTTTGTTTATTTCATTCTTTTACTCTTTCCGTGGGCTACAGTTCTCGTTTTAGATTCTTCTTGGGTCCAGAGGACCCATCTCCCTCTTTTTTCTTTCTCTCTGTTATTATATTAGTTTATATTCTGGCATTTTGATGGTATATTCAGGGAGCCTCCCGGTCACGGTGTCTTCTGGGCGGCCATCTTGGAGGAAGTCCGGCATTACTTTTTAGTAGGTCTTCTTTGTTACTATGTGCATAAGCCTTTGTTTAGATTACCTTATCTTCCCTTCTCTATTTCTACTACCATTCTATTTAGATATTTTTAATATCTTGGATCAACTATGGAAATAGCTTCTTCATTATTGTTAACCTTAGTTCATTTGCATTTATCACCAATTTGATCCAATACATAAGCCAAAATGTGACGGTATCACAAATCATTTTTCACAAGAAACTAACCTAACACGTTAGCATGCTTTAGGGAATCTGTCATAATTCAACCTTTGCCCACTTAGCCTGTCTCAGCCTATAATTTATACCCCAAATTACATTCTGTATTCTAAACAAACTGAATCGCATAGAGTTTTTATATTTTTCTCATCTGCATGACTTTATTTTTGGTTGGTTTAGGATACTTACCACACTTCAGATTCAGAGCCTATTTAGCCTTCATTGATCAGCATACATCATTTAAAATAAATACTATAAATTGCTTAACACTGTATGCGTACCTTTATTATAGCACTACAAAATATTTTTAAAATCTGTGTGTCATTTGTTGTCAAGCCATACTGAAGAATTTTTGATGGAGATGTTTGTTCTATCTATCCAGTGTTTTCTGTGTACAAACATATTCTTAGCACACAATAGACAGATTTTCAGTAGGTCCTTGATGCATTCGCTAAGTTCAACAAGTACTCATGGCTTTCTTCCAATCATTTACAGATCGCTTTCTTTGAAATATTACCACTATAAATTAGGAAGTGAAAATCACATTCTCTAAGTCTCAAAATATTCAGAAAAATACAAACACTAATATTTTTTCTCCATAGTAAGGTCTATTTAGAAATTGAAATTGAAAATGGCATCCACATAGATAACATAGCAAGTTTGATTCAGAAAGAAATTAAATTTTTTCAAAAATTAGGATATTTGACTTTAGACTGTTTAAGAATTTTCTTTTACAGTACTCTGAGCCACCTATTGAGTTGATCTAAACCCATTAACTTCAAAGTTGTCTCAACTTTGCATCCACCATTAAAATATATAAAAGAAAAAATGCACAAAATAAAATGAAACGGTAGTCAGCAGACTTTACTCAACATTATTTTGAAAAAAAAGGACATTATGAATTCCAGTCAATTTGCCTATCTGTAGCAGCAACCAAAGGATGAAAATGTTTTCAAAGCAAATTTATAAATTTTTAACCATGTGATTATTAGCATGTGTTAAATTTATATAAGAAACACTATAGTTTCTTTGTCCACCAAGTCACCGTTGGTCATGGAACACATAAAGATATCTGTGACATTTATCCAGCACATTTTGGTCTGGTTTCTTGTGGTTCATGTGAAGTACAAATGTACAGTTCTGGTGAGCGTACAAATTAGCTCAATGATCTTAAGTGTAAATCAAAAATGTTTTTGCTAGCTTTGACTATAATTGCTGTGAGTTAGAAAATGTTGCCAATCTTGGAAAATCTTAGCCCTTTACTCCTGAATGTCTAAAATCTGTTTCATTTGAGTTGCACACCTTTTTATTATAAATATTTTAAATTTCAGCTACTTGATATTTTACTTGGAATATATCTTAAGTTCGAGTAATGTGTATTTTTACATGCTCTTACACGTTATTACATTGTATCAATTATCTTCACTTTTTTATATTTATGTAAGTAGTCTAGAAATATTTATACTAAGATTAATGTTAGGTTTTTCATAGTTTACTGTGATGAAATTACATTAACAGGAGCAAATATCTTTGAAAATTTGTCATCATGGTTCATATAAGTGCATTTTTATTATGCTTTTTTGTAGACTATAGCTAATGACAGCTAAATTTTATGAAATGCAGCATTATGTGATTGCCTCATTGTGTGACTATTGCAGAGTGCGATTATACCAACTTAGATGATATAGGCACAGATAATCACTCCATGTAGCTTCTTTATTTTTTTATTTTCAGGTAACCTCTTGAAGTAACTAATAAACATGGTAAACATACAATTTATAAAGCTGCTACTAGTGCAGCATGGCATATTGTTTTGGGTAACCTTTTCTACAAGTTAGAGCATTGTCTAATAATAAAATGACAGTATTTTAATTATAGCACACATTAACATAATCATTGTCATCATCAAGTGTGTATTTTACATAATTGTATGAGCTATACTTTTCTCTGACCAGAAGGGTAGAAGGTATGTTTATATTAGCCTCAAAACAAGCAAGAATAATGCATTACATGACCAGACTGTGAGGACTCCAAACTTACTAAGCCATGGCATTTCCTGAGCTCCATTTTAATGTTATCCAATCAGAGTTGTATATGCAGTGCACTAATGACCAAAATAACATTTACAGTGCAAGGACCTACGTTTTTTAAATGTAACAAATAAAATACGTTATATTTTGATCTGAGAGAAAGAGAAAGTGAGAGAGAGGGAGAGAGAGACAGAGAGAGAGAGGGATTTGAAAAAGAAAAATTTTCAGAATTCTAGTTCCAATAACTGCTCTGCCTGGAATTAAATAATAGAGAATGAACCATAATATAAGTTGAGCCCCTGTGAAGGCTCTCTGAGGGCTCTAGTCACTAATAGCATATGCTCATTTGTGTGCATTTTCAAATGGCTTGCTTCAAAGCACCTCATGACCGACCACTTCTTGCGAAATTATAGACCAGTAATGGCTCTCACCCAAGGGGTTACTTGCTATGTAATGTTTTTTTTTTTTTTTGCAGCCCTATTTGGAACATCACAAAAGAAGGGAAATGATTAGTGAAAAAGAGAGTAAAAGGGAATGAGGCACAGAAAATGGAGCAAATTATATTTTTCAATGTATGTAAAATCTTGAGGGAAATAGAAATCACAATTAATGGAAAGAATCAATTGTGGATATCTACACGCAACAATATGCCAACATTCAAATTTTAAATGTACTCTTTCTATTGTAAAAATGAAAACAACACGAAAAAATGTGTTCATAAGAGAGCAACAGGAATGCATTTAGCCTATGAAAACCCCTTAACAGTGTGTCAGAATTAAAATGTTTTCCTAGAATTTATCTGATGGATTCCTACATTCAAATTGCTAATATTTATTCACTAGTTACTGAATGGGTCCCAAGATGAATGTTGCTGGTTATTGAGTGGAGAATTATAAATCTGAAAACAACAAGCTGGTGATGTCTCACACTCCCAAACTTCACAGCTAAGTATCAGCTTTCCAGACGTCAGGTGCACTAAAAGTATTTCCATCCACTGAATTCTAAGGGTGACATCCGTCAGAAGCAGAATTCAAGAGGAAGCTTTCACTGATCATCTACTGTGTAGGGCAGATAGATATAGAAGCAAGAATTTTTCACATAAACAAAAGAAAACTGACAAAATGATTAAGTGGGAAAGGAACAGAGAAAACAATGCAGTTTCACAGTTAGTAAGGTAACAACAAAACAATCATCTCATGTTCCATGGCTAGAAATTTGGGTATCGATTGACTAGGTTCATTTCTCATGATCTCATAAGACTGAAATTAAGAGCTGTGGTTTTTTTTCGAGGCTCAGGGTATTTTTCAAGCTCCTTCAAATTCCTGTGAGAATTCAGTTCCTTGTGGTTGTAGGACTGAGATTCCTTCTGCCCTCCTCAAAAGAGAGTTCATGACATGATGGTTTACTTTTTGACAGGCTACATGGCACTGCACCTGTTTATAAGGTTCCTCTAGCCTGGTCAGTCAGCAGTATTCCTATGGATCAACTCAAAGTAAATTGATTAGTAAACTAACTATGAAGTAATATTTCCCCATATTCACATATCTTGCCTATACACAAGGAAAGGAGATTATATAATTTGTAGATCATTGTGTTTCATCTTTGAGTTTACACATTACTGTAAAATGTTCCTAAGTCATAGAAACTTGAGACCTAAAGGAGGGATTAGATTATGGAGGCAAAGAATGGGTATAAGGTGACTGTAGGAAGAAAAACCAGTATGCCAGTATTCCTAGATGTAAGAGAGAACACAAAAGTATTATAAACTTGGAAAAGCCCAGATAAGTGTCGGAGAACAAATCCGCATATTATAAAAGAACTTGCACAACCACGTGATCCACCTCTCTCATTTTTCAGCAGTTTTAGACTTGAACTCTACCTGAGATATACCAAATTCCACTCTTTTCATAAAGTTGTAATAAGCTTTCTTTACTTCTTCAAAGTTCCATGCTTTCCCTTACTCCAGTATTTTAACACAACTTTCTAGTACAATGGAAAATGAAGGTTTAGTAGAATTTTTTCCAATGAAATAGTAGACCTCCGTGTACATACTTAGCTCCTCTGTGAACTTCAATAACACACTATCATGCTATGTAGCACTGTATAGCACACTGTTTCAAAACAATACATATTTTGTCATAGCAGATGTTAAGATCAATATTCACTAGATCTATATTGCTATAGTGTTCCTTTGGGAGTATTTTTGCCCCTAAATTCATAGTTTTAAACTTAATCCTCATTGCGACGGTATTAAGAATTGAAGCCTTTTAGGATGCGATTAAACTGAGTACTCTTTACCCATAATGAGGCTGTAGAGAATTAACTCAGCCCCCTTCTGTCCTTCTATTCTTCAGTCAAGTGGTAACACTACATTTATGGTGCTGTCCTGATGTAGAGAGGGGCCTCACCAGACACTGAACATGCTGGTACCTTATTTCTGGACTTCTTAGTCTACAGAATTACGAGAAATAAAATTGGGTCATTTATGAATTGCCTGGTCTGTTCTATTTTGTTATAGGAGTGCAGATACTGACATTATTATAAATTTAGTAGCTAGCTTAATTAAGTGAAATAATAGATGGTAAATGAAGACAATAATAATGACACAAGACAGATAAGAGAAATGAGAGCCAAACTAAAAAAAAAACGATTTTAAAGAAATCAGATTATTTGACATGGAATCATAATTTTTTTCACATGCTGATAAATTTCAATCAATTTCATGAATAATTTGGATCAATGAAAACCTCAGACACAATATTTTGTGCCATCGCAAGCTGTTGACATTTTGTTTATAATTCTGCTTATATCCACTGGTAAAATAAGAGCTGTATGCATGGGTAAATTCTAAAGTTGAAGGTCTGCTACCTTTGGAATGTGTTTAAGTAAGGGAAATTTTTTTCTCTTCGAGTTATACTTAACAAGTATTGTGCTTAGTCATTTATTAAAAGTGGCTTGAATGCTACTGGAGATACACATAGTTACCTTAAGAATGTGGTTATAAAAAAAAATAAAAAGCAAATAATCTATCCTGGGCTCCTCTTCCAGCCCAGAAAACTTCAAATTTGGCATTGATGGTCAATGAGTAGCAGTTAAGTTTCCATTTTAAATACTGGCTTGACAACAATACACTGATTAGGTTAATAGGCTATTACTTAAGAAATCTTCCAATTGAAATTGCTCTCCTAGGAGCAATTATTCTTTTTCCCCAAAAAAGCTGTGAATTAAAACAATTCTGTCAGTCAAAATATTTTATGAATAGATTGAGAGATTATAATGGAGAGGGAAATGTAGAATCAACAGCTATCAGGCGGTGAACACTTGTTCTGTTACCCCGGCTAATGTATGTACAAAATTGAGAATTAACTACATCGTATCAAGAACATATCATTAGAAATGATTTCAAAGCCTATATGTGGATGATGTTTTTCCAAACATTTCATAATCAATATGTATGTGACCTCAGAAGTATATTTCTTTCAAGAAAGATGAGCTTTTGAGCATTGTGAAGTATTTTTTTATAACTCAATTGTCATTTGCTTTTTTTTTTGTTTGTTTTGCTTTGTTTTATTTTTCCCCTCAGAGGTTCCATAACAAACGATTCACAAACAGAGTGTTTTTAAAAGAACATAGGCTTACTTTTTATGTGCTGAAAAGGGTTCAAAGTCACGGTGTTGGTAGAGTCATGTTTCATCTGGAGGCTCTAGGGAACACTATTCTCTTATTTATTTCTATTTTCTGGTGGTTTCAGAGAGTTTGTGGAATTGTCTTATATCTGTCTCATTCCAATCTGCCTGTGGTGCCAAAGGGGTTTCTCTCACCTGTGCTTCACGTGGCTGTCACACAAGGATGCCAGCCATTGGATTTTAATCCTTCCCTATTTCAGTGACATCAACTTAATTAATTTGATCTGCAAAGACCCTGTTTCCAAAGTATGATCATATTCCAAATTTCCAGGTGGTATAAAAATTAGAGAAACACTGTTCAATTACCTACTGTATTGTAAAATTGTTTTTCTCAAAGAGGCAGAATAAGTTTTAAATTTCTTGAGTATTTTCTCAGGATTTCATTATTTTATGATTTTTTTGTACGTATGATGATGAATATATTTGATGTTAATTTTTCTTGAAGATGAAGATTACTGTGTTTATGTAATATCTATATTTTATAAAATTAAATAAAATACTTCAACAACAATATATTCGTCTTCCATTACCAAAGTTTTACTGTGATTATTTAGTTTTAATTCTTAATTTTCCGTGTACTTTTATAGTTACAAGAACAATATTAAATGATAATGGTGGTAGTGAAACTGCCCTCCCTGTTCCCTACCCCCACTCTCTTTCTCTCTCTTTGTCTCTCTCTGTCCTACTTTCTCCCAACACACACAATATCATGCAAACATAACTTTGTAGTTTAGTTTGTGGATTGCCTTGGCAACAGTTATTAAGCAACATCATGTCATCATTTGATTTATGTCAGTTAATTTCCACTAAACTCTAGACTGTAAGACTCAGGGCAGATTCATAATATTTGTTTTAAGTATTCCTAACACTTGGAATAGTGTCTCTGTGAGGGAAGCACACAAAAAATGTTGATAGTAAATTAAAAATGCCAGTAGTATTTTCATAATTATAATAGGGTTCTGTATGGGAACAGAATCAATCTGAAATACGTGATTATGTAAGCAGACTTATTAGGTAGGCTTGTATTATAAGAGCCATACGATGCTACAATGGCCATTTACATGATCAGAGGTGAAAAAGCATACCTTAGTCCATTCAAAATGAAACATTATGGACCAGGGATATAGCTCAGCGGCACAGTACCTACATGGCAAGTGCAAGGACTTGGATTTGTTACCCAGTACAAAAAAAAAAGTTTTCAAAATGAAACATTATGATTAGTGGTCAAAAGAATTAACACTTTTCTTGATAGCAAAAAATCCCTACATGAATATAATAGTAGAGTGTTCTTTAAGCATACTCCTGAATTTTAGTTATTTAGAATTTTCTATCTCTTGTCCTGTTTCTTTAAAAGTTAGTCTTTTACATTAGCATCATTGTTTTGCTAATAATTTTAGTGCTTTTGAGTATTTTACTTCTGTTATTTCTCTTCTATAGATACTTAAATGTGTATGCCTTGCTGTACAGTGACTACTACCAAACTTGCAGGTTTTAGAAATACACACTGATCATGGTTGTAAGTTGAAAATTCTTGATTCCTGTTGAGATATACAGAAAAGGAGGAATTGGGAGTATCTTGTTATTGAGGAAAGAGATACAGTTGGTTGTTGGTATCCCAGAAAATTTTATGTAAGCAGGTTCCATACATTTTCAGATTTATATCCCTTATTTAAACAGCCAGGGATACATGCAGCCAATGTCCCAAGACTCCCTTTCTTCTGTTTTCTTAATCATGCTCTTTGAGAAACCCATGCATTATACAAATAAGGACATTTATCTTAAGATTTTAGAGTGTTGCTGAGTCTTTAATCACTAATGTAGAGCTGCGCATCGTTTTGAGTACTCCACATGTATTTCAGTACAAAAATGGGAAAATGGTGACAGATTAAGAAAGCTTTCAAAATGACTTTAGATATTTCTTACAGAATTGTCATCTTGGTGTAAAATACACTATGGTTTAAATTATGCTTTTATAAATTTGAGTACTGACAAAATTTCAGAATGAAAATAGAAAGTTGTATACATACATACTCCCAAAATCAGCTTCATTTTGCTATTTGTGCTATTTTAAAAAATTTTTAAATTTATAAACTTCCCATAACATTTAGCATGAATTTGCTACATACAAAATTGTGTTTAGAGGCCAAAGATATAGCATAGCAGCACAGTGCCTGCCTGGTAAGAGCAAGGTCGTGTGTTTGATTCCCAGTACCAAAAAAAAAAAAAAAAAAAAAAAAAAAAAAAAAAAAAAAAAAAAAAAAAAAAAAAAAAAAAAAAAAAAAAAAAAAAAAAAAAAAAAGGAAAGAAAAGAAAAGAAAAAGAAAGAAGGAAAGAAATAAAGGAAGAAAACAAAAGGATAAAATTGTGTTTAAAGAAACATTGTTGAAATAGTTTTAGCCCATCAATGGTATTCTTTGGAGACCAATTTTCTATCACATCATGGAATTTTACAAAATGAGAAGGCCAACTACTGTGTTGGCTTGACATTTTATAATAATAGGAAATTAATATTCAGAATAATGTATATTCATTAAGTTTCTATGTTTCTTGCAAATGATAGCAATGATATGATACTAGTGGGGCTAATTTCTAGCTTATTGTAAAATAGATTTCACTCTTCTGGGCTGTAAACTAAAGCATTTGAATTGCATTGTTTGGTACCCGCTTTTATGTTTAGTATCCTGTTAATAAGCTTACATAATACCTAGTAAGAGCCAAAAATTTGCTTTTATTTTAGCTTATCTGGAAAATAAGACTATGTATTTACCAAGGAAGAAAAATAAGCCTTTCTCTATTCTCCAAGGGATGTTAATTAGATAAGCACTTTCAAATTCCAATAAATGTTTATTAGATTGAATTGAATTTACCTCCTATATATTACATAGTAGTTTGTTAATGCATACATATGTAGACGTTAAAAAAGAATTGAGACTCTCTACTTCGCTGAGTTTCTCAGCAAGATATAACATTGCACATGGGATTCATAATTACTTTTAAGGGGGCACACATCTTTTTAATGATAATGAAAATTTCATGCTTTGTACAATTCATCATAATAGCTACAAATGTCACTTGCAAACCTTACTGACCAGATCTGACAAACTATACTAAAGTTAGAACCTATATTTTTCTATTTGAGAAAGCCTATTATTTTATTCCACTTGTGTGTTTGGGACAAAGCGTTTAGATTTATTACACTGATCATACTACTCCTTAAGTTTTATAATAATTATTTAGCTATGGTTAGTTTAGATGTTTTTATGATGATAATAATTAGTATCTATTTTTAAAATATGGGTCTATAACTCTTAAATGAGAAGGAAATTCTGCCATTTGTGACAATGCATATGAACCTAGAGGACATTATGCTAAAGAAATTAGGTCATACACAGAAAGACAAACACCATATGATCTCACTGATTTGTGAAATAGTAAAAAAAAAAAAAAACACAAAAAACTGATTTCATAACAGTACACAGTATAATGGCACTTACCAGAGCATGAGGTAGTTAGAGAGAAGAATGGGCCCAAGAGTACCAAATTATAGTTAGATGGCAAGAATGCATTCAAGAAATTTATTGTACAGCATTGAGACTGTAGTTAAAAATATATATTATTTTCCTAAAAATGTTAAAATAGTGAGTGTAAATTGTCATCACCTTAAAATGTAATTATGTGAGGTAATACATAGGTTAGTGAGGTTTAGTCATTCCACTATATATACAACAAAATATTATATCACGTGTGGTAAATGCATAACAATTTTACATACCAGTGTGAAAAAATGAAGTCAATTCAGCTGCAAGAATTGGAGTAGTGTTAAAACTATACACTGAAGAAAGTTAGCTCTTCCTAGAGAGACCTGTGGGGGAAAGTAGGATTGCCAAATACCTGTACTTGAGTCTTCATGGTGTGTTTTACTTTTTCAGTCTTACCTTATATGCAGTACATGGATGTGTTCTTGATTAGGAAACCACAGAATAGCTACCCTACAGAACAGCTATGCAACCTTGTGCTTATCACCCGAAGATCCTCAAATACCCAAGCCTGAAAATTACAGAGGATTTTCAGAAGGGATGATCTTCATGCAGTTTGGATACTTTCAGCACTCTTAACCTAAAATCAATGACCTTTAAGTAGTATGTGAGTCAGTCTTAGATACACTTATGCCTTAACATCTGTGAACTGGTTTTGATAAGCTGCTATTAACCGTGCACATCGATTATGAAATATTTCAAGAAAAGAATACAGAACTTTAATTAGTTTGTCAATTAAAAGGTTATCACATATTTCATTTACATAGCAATAATTTCCAAAGATCTATATTTCTCACCTGTATCATTCCAGGATCACTTATCAACTATTCACTTAATAGAGTGAGTCCTAAGCATAATATGAAATGAGTACTAAGATTAAAGACCTATAATTCCCCATTTTCACATCACAATCACTTAAGTGAACTTCAAAAGAGATGTGAGAGTCTGGGGATACAGGTGTGTGGCACAGTAACTGCCTTGACAAGCACAAGGTCCTGAGTTTGGTTCCTGGCAACAAAGAAATAAATAGATAAATAAGTAAAAGAGATGTAATCAAGTTCTATCCTTTCCATATTTAAATAGAATATTAGATTGACAAAAACTAAAAATCCATGTGCCCAAAACCTTCCAATGTAACTTCTATGAGTTAGAAAATACTAATGTGTGCCATGGACCTAACAGTGATCATATTTAGAGCAGAGGCAGCCAACAGTGATTTATTTGTGTTACCCTTTAGTGGTAGCAGCCAGACTCCTTGACATGCATCGGATGGCTTTCAGTGGTAAACTCACTATGTTCTCCATCAGACCTTTTCTCCTGTCTACTCTAGGGCAAAGCTTTCTCATGGAGCCACAAAACAGAAGACTAGAAAATCTACTCTGCTTCTTCACAACTTAATGTAAGTAGAACTACAGGATAACACTAGAAGGTTATGTTTTACTGAAAATGTCAAAGTTCCAAAAATTTTTTAGATGTATTTGTGAACTGACTTTCATATAATGATGGAAAGAATAGGACCCAGCTATAAATATGTCTGTAAACTTATACAAATATATGCTTATCTATCTATATGTGTATTGGCCAGATTTTCACTACTATAATTAGCATCTGAGCTAATCCACATGTAAGAGGAGAGTCTTATTTTGGCTCACAGTTTTGTGGATTCGTACCATGATATGATTCATTGCTTCAAGTGAGAAGTTGCTCCTCAGGGTGTAGCGCATGGTGGAACAAAACTGTTTACTTCATGGTTGGGAAGGACAAGAGACAAAGAAGACAAGACTGAGATCTCTTCTAGGGCATGCCTGCAACAGTGTAAAACCTCTTACCAGTCCTCTACTCTTAAGGTTTTCTCCATATTCAGCCTTTACTACAGGGGCTTTGGGGGATATTTCAGACTGAAACTATAGCAATGTTTCTAAAAATTGCTTATACTTGTGAAGTAATAGTGAAAGAAAACATTGCTATATTTCTTTCCATGCAAGCTTTCTTTTATGGGTGCCCTCCATTAGAATGACCTGTATTATTCCATAAAAGGAAGCTTTTTCCAAGTTTGCCTAAATCAGAATTTCCAAAATGGAGAAAGTTAAGGAAAAATATAAAAACTAGCTTTAGAAAAAATTTAGATGACTTTTGTTCTCAACATTGAGTATCACTGCTTTATTCAGCATACAGACTTATTTTCCTTGAAAGTTATATAGAATCAATTAAAAAATTATGATGTGATAGTTCAAAAGTCAGAGACTTACAATTTCTGAAAATGAGCATTTTTGCTTAGGGTAGACAAAGAGGTTGGTAAACTAAAACTGTTCCTGACCTACTTTAATAGACTAAGTAACTTAATATGTGGAAGGTAATTCATTTACATGCAGGTTATTCTCAGCTTTATATGTTTCACATCTGAGAAAAAGACTAGGTCATTTCAAAAAGAGTGTACATGCTATTATGCTTAAAAATTACTATTTATCAAAAATGTAATTTTAATAGCTCAATAAACATCAATTTATATACTAAGTCTTTTAAGATTCAGTGTGCTTAGAGTCCTGTATTGATTGTTTCTTTTCTTCTGTGAGTTAAATTTAAAAATGAGTTGTATCATTTGTGTCATAATGTGAAATTATAAATTGAGACATTGACACTTTGATTTTCATCATAAGATCATTTATATACTAATTATGTATCTACATATTTTTATATAAAATGAAAATAATCATTGTTTACAAATTACTTCTATTTCTGGAAATAAGTCAATGAACTTACAAACTAGTAGTTTTTTTTTTTAACTTTTTCCTTCTAAAAATCTCCTAGGTTTAAGAAAAATAACAGGTTTACTGTGAAATTTTTAAGTTGCTCTAAGAACAAATGCTGTTTGTTATATTGTTACTTTTATATGCTTGCAAATGATATCATTTTAAATTGTTTAAACAATATGAAGAATCCTGAACAATGAATCCCTTAACTCTTTCAACTCCAAATTATGTTATTTAAAGATATCTATGTTTTGTCCTAATGCAGTCCCAACAAATGTTGGTAAGTCTCTAAATTTCTGCTAGGAAGTTACTGCTGCTCAAAGAAACTTTCTTGAGTGCCAGGAGGAACTGTCTGAGAATGTGATTTATTTCAAGCCTTCCAGCAACTGTGTGAGTTGGAGTTTCACTGACTCTAGTACAGAGAGATCTAGTATGGAACATGCTGTAAAAGAGAGAGCTTGCCTCTCTTGGATGTCAAGGGCAGAGCTCATAGATCACAGTTCCCTCAGCGAGCAAAGCTTGTCATGAGAGCTGACTGAGCCTTTCTATTTAGACAGGCTGTCTGGTCCTGTTGACCCCAATAGGACTATAGGTGGTCACTATGGTGGATAAAATTTCTCCCAGCTTCTCTCATGTAGTCAAATTTTCACTTTCACTACCAGTGTAGGAGAATTCTTGAGGGCCACAAACACAGCAACCCAAGTAACATAAAATTTAAAGATCTTACTAGTATAATGAGTATAAATCATATCTCATTACAGTTTTAGATGAAGGCTGACTTGAAAAGCAGCAATAAATTGTAAATAGGGAAAACATTTTTGACACTTATTCAATATCACCCTCAGCTCTGGGTCAATCAGAATAGCCAAGTCAACAATGCTGTGGAAATCAACAGTCCACTGGTTATCGTCTACCTGGACTTTGAGGCCCATTATTTTCTCTTCTTTACATTTCTCTTTGCCTCGGGAGATTGATGATACTGCCTTTCATGATCTGACCCTTCAATCTTTTTATTTTCATTTAGATTTGGCCAGAGAAAATCCCAAGAGCAGCTGAAGGGTGGAAAACAGCCCTAACTTCTTTTCCTTAACCACCTGTTCAGTTGCCAGTTTATAGCCTCTACTGTCTGCATGTTTTGCCAGTGTGGTGACTCCCCTAACCCTGACCTATGTTCTGTAAGCCATCTCTTCTATAGACTAACTATCACCCTAAGTAGACTTCTGAGTACAGACTTTGATAGATCTACTAGTGATATATTTCTTTTTTCATTATCTAAGAGAAAAAAGACACAGAAAAGAAAGACAAAAGGCAAAAAAGAGACAAACAAATGACAACAACAAATCCAACACAATAACATTATATGTTTACAAAACAAGATGATAGGAATTTGACAATGGTTGCAATATTTCTTAAAACACTGTTTGTAGAATTATATTTTCAAATGGATCTAAAATCAGAAAAGTATTTTTTTCTTTCTTGAGAGGTCACTGATAGAGCTAAAATTGATTTTGAAGAAAAATAAAGCATAATTTCAAAGTCATTGTTTTCATACTTTTAGAAATCAACATTGTATCCTGGGTTTCTATGGTCTCCAAAGTTGACATATTTGTAAGAGTAATTAGCAGCATATCCTGTATTTTCTCCGCCTTGAACCTAAGCAATGAACATCTGACATACTGTCTATGAAGCATCTCTTAATAGTACAACCAAGTTAACAGCTCAGAAAAAATTGAAATGCCTTTGAATATATATTAGGCACATTATGAATTAGGAATTGTGAGCTTGATTTCAAATATAAAACTCCAAAGTAAAAGAGTTAAGGCATTAAGTACACTAAATTAATGAAGACCTGCAAGGTATACACCAAAACTACATCCAAAAAAGTGTCTGTTTCACCATTTATGACTTTATGACAACCTTATTTATCACTGGTACCCTAAATTTAAGGAAGGGGGGTTTATTTTGTTTCACAGTTTCAGATGATCCTATCCATCATCAAGCTGGTTCCAAGCAGAAAGGGCATGGTGGAAGGAAATGGCCAAGGAAAACTTTTGCTTCATGGCAGCTAGAAGCAGAGAGACAGGCAAGAGCCAAAGCAAGATAAATATCCTCCACAGACTGACCTCCAGGGACCCACCTCCAACTGCACCCTGTCTCCTAAGAGCATAGTCAGCTATGAACCCATCCACGAATTAATCTACTGAATACAGTGCCCCATGAGCCAATCGCCTTCTGAAAGCTCCACGGTGGAACGCATAAATAACATCCATGAAATTACTGCCATTTTAAACATCCACCTATTGCCTTGAGATCTAATCAAGAAAATGCTTAAACTAATTTCTCTGTAGTTCACTTGGTGACATACTACGTAAAAATATGCTATCTTACTTTACATTAAAATAAAGTCCATGGAATCAACTTATTTCACAATACTTTAATTCTTTTATAAATTATTAAAGTACAGAGTTTTAAGATTTGGTTATCCTTTGCCATGTAACTAAGTACAGAAAATATTAGTGTTTCAAGGCAAATACTGTATTTTGCTCATGATTTTGTGGGTGGCTGGAATCTGACCCATGTGATGTCAGACGGGACAGGTAGAGCTGTAAGATGCACTCTGCAAAGGACTTGTTTACTGTCATATCAGATCACTTTGATGTTCCTTGTTCTTTGTGGTCACAGTGTATTTAGATTTCCTGCATAGTGGTTTCTTAAAACCTGAGATATGAGCTAGTAGTACTCTTGGTCAGACTCAGAAATAGAAAATTGTGACCTCCACTATGCACTATTGATCAAAAAACTTGTAAGTCAGCCCAGACTTATGGAAAGAAAAAATGGATTCTTTTTCTCAGTGGGAGGAATGTCAAGTAAGCTGTTCAACATAAATTGAGATTTTACTATGGAGTTCATTTGTATTATGCTTAAAATATTCTGCTTTTAATTCATTATGTTTTCTCATCAGTCAAAGGGTTATTTTAAAAATTAACTGTTTTAATGTGATGCAGATTTTAAACCAGCAAATATTTATTCCACTGACTAATATGATTCTTAGATTCAGATTCAAAGATGACAAATAACTTGTCCTATAATTACATGGATTTTAAGTGGAACAATTCAAATAATTTCATAGCATTTTTGCCTGATCTGACACTGTGTCTTCAGTAATGCTCAATCACTTTTCTGGGAAAATAAATCCATTTATACAATCTGCAATGTAGTTTTTCTTTATTTTGTTCTGTGCTTGGCTCTGAAAAGTAACTCCTCTTTCTTCTATTTTTTCATATATTTGGTACAGTAGTGGGGAACATATGGTATAGGTACAATTTTATTTTTCTTTTAAGACAAGAGATGTTAATGTAGAGTTGTTTTTTCTAAACTCAAACCTCAATATTCAGGTTCAATTGCAGCGTTAGCACCTTGCAATAAATAAGTGGATTTTGTGTTGCAGGTTGGCTTTTGGGCTCTAAAAGGTTCACCACCGTGGATTTGATAGATAAAAAATATTCAGTTTGTGACTGTATCTGTTCAAACCCTACACAAAGTGACACTAATTAGATGTGCAAGAGATAACATATATATTGGGGTAAGTGCCTATGAATGATAAAGCACAAAAGTGCAAGAGTGAACTAGCACGTTACTCTTGAAAGAAGAGAAAGTAGAAAGGATTAAGTATGTAATGTCTTGTACCCCAGTGCAGTCAAGCAGGCTGGGGCAGCATGTCCAAACAAAAGTTCCCCGTGAAGGGTTCACCTGTTGAAGCCAAAAGAATCATCTCTATTATCTCCTATTATATTTATTTTTAGCTAGAAGCAGTGTCGGGTAAGTGTATCCTCATTTTGAATGTTGGTGGACCAAAAGTAAGGTGGCTGCAGAACACCAAAAAACTGCTTCCTGTGGCAGATTCTCTTGAAAGAGATCTGAGCAGGGAAGCTCTGTGGTCATCAGGGGCCACGCTGGATGCACGCAGACCCGCCCACTGCTCTCCGTGTTCTGTTAGAGGCTGCTCCCTATGGTTTTCACGGGCCTTTGCTTATGAGTGAGGTTTTAAAGATAAGGAGAGAATGAACTATAGCTCTCATCTTAGTCGCTTTCCTTGTCACTAGAACAAAATACATGACACCTGCAGTTGAAAGGAGAGGTTTATTTTGGCTTGTGTCCTGGAAGTTTCAGTCTATGTTTGTCAATCTCAATGTTAATACTAACAACTCTTAAAGTGCTCTTACAGTATTTTAATCTCTGCCTCCTCCACCGTCCATTCTCACCCTTCCAAATTCTGCTGTAATAAAATAGCAGATTGGCAGATAATGGAGGCTTACCCAGTGTTACAAATCAGTTCATTTTTTTAGAGGGACCTATAAACAATATTTGGAAAATATTCCTTGTGATGC
Source organism: Dasyprocta punctata (assembly GCA_004363535.1). NCBI lineage: Eukaryota > Metazoa > Chordata > Mammalia > Rodentia > Dasyproctidae > Dasyprocta > Dasyprocta punctata. The sequence goes on along the minus strand of RJWM01016365.1, from coordinate 28,826 downwards.
TGAACACGTCATCATATCTCATCATCGGTACGCGTTGCTGCATACGTGCATTGGAAATTACAATTTGTCGAAGAAATACTAAGAGCCACTATTTGAGTTCAGATACGTTCTGTTATTTCCTGTATTTGCTGATGAGGAGCATGAGCCTCGTGAAGACAGCCAGCCCTCCTCCCTCACGAGTTCAGGGGAGCTTCTGCCATGTCCTGACTGGGGTGCATCCCCTGAGGATCAAGACCTCAATAATGCAGAGCACAGATTTGTGAGAGTGGAAAGTACACGGGTTCCTAGCAGATTCTTTGGAATACTGGTAAAGTGAGCCACTCCTACCTCTGGCTTTCTCAGCACCATATTTTTCTTGTTGAGGCCACGGAGGGCTCTGTTTAATACATAGAGCTACCTGCCTGTGGCTCCTGATCTTTGCAGAAATTTGCCTCCAGAAGGGACTTCAGCTGCACTTTCAGTAGGCTACTGCAGGGCTCGGTGAACCTGGATGCTTCTGGTTCACGTAGCATTTGATCTAAGTACTTGGTCTCATGCCCACAACACTCACACAGCTCTTTACTATGAAATTATTCCCTTTCCTAGGTGCCATATTTGTGGGTTTCCAGATTTGTGAATAGCACATCTATTTGCTCCTAGGGAGTGGTGTTGACTTAAGATCTGTTTCAAGGAATGGACAAAAGAAGTTCCAGTGGGAACTCTATACCTGTTTCCTTTAATAATTTGAAGTGTGGTTACTGTCTGCCATTTTCCTAGTGTATAACTTTTTCTCAATTAACTGTGCTTACCCAGGGAATAGTGAAATGTGGTATCACAAGCTTCCTAGCATATTTCCTATCTCCGAGTTTGTACCACTTGTCCAGTTGCCAATTCCTAACAGGCACCAGAGAAAAAATCACATCCGGCGAGTCATTAGATATACTCAGCTCACTGTCAACTACATTTTAACCAGGATTCCATTTATTATGTAGACTTTGAGACTCGGGATTATTTGCTTTAGACCACTATATGACATTAAATTTTATTCACATAGTTGTATAAAGTGGGAAAGCTAAGATGAAGATGCCAGCAAATGTTCCCCCACCCCACCCCCCACCCCCAAAAAAGCTTTTTTCTTCATATTGCCTTTTCATTGTATTCTATCTTACTAGAAGAGTTTTAGCAGCTCTTTGGGATTTCTATAAGGGCACTAAACTCATTCTTGTACCATTATCACCTTGGTAATCAGGTTCCATATATGCATGTTGGAGTGAAGCACACATTCCTACCTGTGGAAGGACAGGGAGAACACGATGATTCTCCGTCCGGCCACCCATTGAGGTCAACTCAGATATTGGGTCCAGTTATTCACTAACTCACCCTTTTCTCTCAATGAATAGTCACCTGAATGAATGGCTCTAGATCACTTAGGGGAAAGGCTGGGGAAATAATTATAATATATTTTGATGTAATTTCACAGGATTTTTCTTCCTAGTGGATTTGCTCAGTTTTTCAGCCCATAAGTTTTAAATTGAAAATAGGTTTATATCTAAAATCTTTGCAAAGTGTTGGGCTTGTTTTAGTGAACATTCTCAGACTCTTATTTCTTGCCTTCTTTTATTTGCAGAAGTTAAGTGGTACCCTTTTAGGCTGCCTAGCTCTTATTTACTAGGAGATGTATATTCTTTTAGTCCCCTTCATAACTCTGGGAAGGTCTAAACTTCTAACTTTGCTAATTTATACCATTTCAGGATCCTAAAATAATTCTTTAATAGTTCTTTGATCTCACATATTCACTGTAACATGATCACATTTTTAAGGATTTTCTTTTGTCACTGTACCTATTATCTACCAGAATAATGCAGACATTTTTACTTCACTCAGCATGGACCATTGCTTTTCCTAGACTTCTTGAAGGACCTTGAGAGCTACTTTGTCTAGTCCTCTATTCGTATATTCAGAATTCCTTGATCACATTACCTTAAAATCCAATCTGATGGTTCCTCTCAGTACATATAAACTAATTTTCGCAATGACTTTGGGGTATAATCTCCTTCCTTCCTTAAGTCCAGCCAGACTCAGGTATATTTAATCTTAGTGATCAGACAGATCATCAGGAGAGAAATTACGGGCAGTTCCTGATAGAGAGATTCACTGTCTTATGGGAGAGTGGCTTTGTTGCATCATTTCACATGATGAGTAAGGAATTAGTAGTTGGAGGTAGGCTACCTAGAAAAACTCTGTGGGTTAAGGTAGGTGCAGGTGTGTGTGAAGAGCTAATAATCTGCTTGGATAATTATTATATACATGTGATTATTGGTCTTTTAATGAACTCTTTGACTGAAAAAATATAGAGTGGTTGATTGGAAAATAAACATATATATATATACACAGTGGAAAACATATATATGGTGGAAAATATATATACATATATATGTATATGTGTATATAGTGGTTGATTAGAAAATGTGTATATATATTTTCAGATTCTTGCAACCAGGACTATTTTGACTTCATCAACAGACCTGATATAGCTAAGCATTTAAATAGCTAGAATTGTGTAACTCAAATAATAAATCCTGAGCTTCCTCCTAGACTGTGTTTGATCCACTACATGAGGAAACTACTTTAAATGTACTGGACAGGTCTTTTGGCTTTCACATTTAGTCTTCAAATGTTTGTTACCCTTCATTTTCTCACAGATTCTCTTAAGGGTGAACTTACAATTCAGTCATGGTGAGCCATTTATTGTTTTTGTATTTATAATCTGTCAATGCCAATTTACCAAAATTAATTTCATGAGAGACTGAAAATTAAATAATTTCATAGGATAAACAGAGAACATTTTCAAATATGTATTCCTTAAAATGCCATCAGGTTTGGGCTTTCATTAATCATTTTTACTAAAGTTTTAACAGTTGGACTATTCTGACATCCAAACATTTCAGAATTTTAAAATAGAATAGTAGGTTCCTAATTCTTTGCATCAATTGGATGTAACTGTAAAACCAAAAATTAACAAAGATCATTGGTCTTTTAATGAACATTTTGATTGGAAAATACAATCAAGGAACTCATTTAAATAATAATTTCAAGTGAGGAGTTGCAGTTTGTAATAGGAATTTAGATGATTAATTATTGACTAACTTAATAATATAATTTATATTCATGATTTAAAAAGTGAGGATCAGGAGGTATTTTTGACACCTGGTTTCAAGGAAGGTGTTACTTGTATGATTGTGTATTTTAATTGTCTTGCTTAAACTTTATGGTTTCAAGAAGAAAAACAGAAATATTCAAAACTAGGATAAGGTAATGTTTATATTGGAGAGCTTTTCTTAGTTTTTTATGGTCATCTATTGTGCTGACACAGCTCAAATCTCTTGGATTAGGCAGTGGCTAATACTCTAAAGGACCAATGAGTGGTCAACTTTACCTGGCTGAAAATTTTCCTCTTTTCCAACACTTAATTTAACTTTTAAGAACTGAAAGATCTTGTCTAACTGATATTCTTAACAAACCCTAAAACATTGTCTGATGAGCATACAATATCAGAATGTCATTCATCATTACACATATACAGATAAATAAATTGGAATTTTTCCTTCAAATAACTTTTTTGCCCAGAAATGTTAATAGAGTTAATAAAAAACATTATTTTTCCTTCAGAATACTAAGAAAAGATGTTAAGAGACATCCCCAAAACAGAATGAAACAGATTTGGGGAGCCATTAGAGAAACCTCACATGCAGTCTATCATTTAAAAATCACTAACAAAAAGGTGACTTTCTTTTAAGACATGAAAGATACTCAAATTCCTAGCAGCTAATTTTCCTTTATTCTACCAATGCAATCTATGAGAAATTTTAAAATCTGATTTTCAAATTGATGAATAAAGTGTTCTAGAGAGTCACACTACATCTGTAAGTAGAATTTAGACCTTAAAATTCAACGATTGCTACTGCAAAGAGCAGAATATACATTCTTCTCAAGATGACATGGAGAAAATTATGGCTCATGAAGCACATACTACAATTTAAATTGTTGTGAATCGTACAAAGCTTTTAGTCAACACATCAGAGTTTAACTAGAAATTAATAGTTTTCTCAAATACATTTCTAAATCATATGCAAGTCAAAGAAAATTTCTCTGTAGACATTAAAAAATATTTTAAGCTAAAGAAAAATGAAAATATTATTTATTATAATTTGTGCATAGAGTTAAAACATTTTGCAGGAGGGAATTTCTAACAGTAAATCCTATGTGAAAAAAGAAGATCTAAAACTAATAATCAAAGGTCTCACATAGTGCATTTAAAGAAAAAAAGAACAAGTTCAGCTTAGACCAAATGAAAAGAAAAAACAATAAAACAGAAAAACTCAATGAAATTTTCACAACAAATGATAAAGAAAATTATTGCACTCATATGTGAAAAAAGAAAAATAATTAATGCAACTGATAACTAACCAGATAATCAAGAAAAGGAAGTGATAATATAACAGCATCAAAAAGGAAAAAGAAGTCTGGTATAGTGGCATATACCTGTAATCCCAACATTCAGGAGGCTGAGGCAGGAGGTTTTCTGTAAGTTCAGAACCATAAAAATACTATAAAAATTTCTGCCTCTGGTATTTTGATTAGTTAGATGAAATAGATGTATGCCTTAGAAAACACAAACTGGAAAAATTCACCCAAAGAGATGTAGATAATTTAAACATTCTATAGCTATTAAAGAAATGAATCAATCATTAATAAACTTACAAAAAAGAAAGCACAGTGACCAGATCAATTCACTGGTAAATTTTAGCAAATATTTAGGCAAAAAAGTATCAATTCTGTAGGTTTTTTTTTCAAGAAGATAATAGCAGAGGGAATGCATCTTAACTCATTCGATGATGCCTGTATTACCTAACACCAAAACTAAAAACATTGCAAGAAAGAAAACCTGGAGATAAGCATAGATGCAAAAATACTCCATAAAATTTAAAAGTCTGAGAGACTGTTATACCAAAAGGATTTGGAAACACAAAAAATACCTGAATATAATATCCTGGATAGGATTTTGAAACAGAAAAAAGGACATGTGGTAAACTCAATCAAGTATGAACTTTAAATCATAAATATGAACAAACACATATTAATTGTGACATGTAACACCCTAATGTTAGAAATTTTGTGAAGTGGCAGATATTCTGTACTAACATTGCAGTTTTATATAACTCTAAAACTTTTGAAGTCAATATTTACTTTTAATAATCTAATGATAAGGCCAGCAATCAAGCCATAGAATGACAGCATGGGCCAGTAGTTTGGAGGTAGAAACATAAAGTTGGAAGTCTACATCTGTCTTTTCTTGCTTCTTTGTGGAGTTATATTTTTTGACATGGATGAACCATAGCAAGAGGTCTATAATTTTAAAATGTCAATAAAGGCATAAACTTCTGAAGAGTTCACAGAAAAACTGAATCTTTGGAATATCTGTTAAAATAGAGCACTGGAAAATAAAAAAAAAAATGTAGTGTTAGGAATGTGTACCTACGCGTGAATCTAGAAAGAAATGCAGGACCCTAAGATTCCCAATTCAGGGTATCAGGTGAAGCATTTAATCCATGGAATATTTTGTATGTATTGTTTTTCAAGCAGGGTGCTACTGACATTCTTGGTAAGGTATTCCTTTTTTGCACATAGCCCAATCTCTACTAAAATTTTAGAATCATCACTTTCTCTTGATAGATTTTAGTAGAACTCACCCCACTCCAGGAGCTGTGATAACCTGTAATATCCACAATCATATTGTGTTCTTCCAAGAATGAATTTTACTAATATGGTGAGTTAAGACATCTCCGAAAGGTGCTGCAAAGACAGAAAAACATCTATAGACTTAAATCGTCATATTTTAGTGTCTGAGATTCATAAATCTTCTAGGCTTACATCAAAGACTAATTCTTCTTCCTGTTATAAAAATTTAGTTATTTTTTGTATTACAATATTTTTCAAACAGAAACCTCACTTTCAGAAATATAAACACTTTACTGGAACAATTACTAATTTCCTGCTGCTATGTTGCTCAACTTTTGTATCACTGGGACAATCTATTTGACACCTGCAATTTGAAGAAGGAGAGGTGTATTTGGTTCACAAATTCAGAGAGTTCACTACATGGTAATCTGACTTCAAAGGAAAAATGTCATGGTGCCTGGCTTAATGCTTCTCATTTCATGGTGACCAGGACTGAGTCTGTTGGAAAGATCGAAAAAGAGGAAACGAAGTCCAAATTCTCCTCAGAGATTTAAGGCAAACTCCTTGCTGTGAGCCTCTGTATAAACGAAAAGAAAGTTAAGCAATTGCGATGTACAGTGGCATGAGATAATCATTCCTGTTCCAAAAGGTAAAAATAGGGTGCTGCAGTGTGTGACCATGATAGTGTATAGGATGAAACATTACTTGGAGATGAGACTTAGTTCAATCACTGAGAGGACCAGAGGGGCTACTCACCTGAGAGTACTCAGAGTTAGGGAGACTCCCAGGAGTAGCCCTGAAGGCCAAGAACTATCAGGTTTTTATCTAGCCTATTAGTGTAAGAGAAAAAAGCAAAACAAAAATAGTTGGGAAAGGAACTGTCTCATGGCTAGGCAGTTTTCTGGCAGATAGTGAAGTACAAAGCCCAGACATAACATGCTTTACTAATCTAAACTTGTTGTTTAATCATTCATTCTTCACAGAGACAACACTCTTGGCTTGCAATTTGAATATTCACTCCTTGGCCAAGTCCTCTACGATTTTCCCTTTTTTTATTTTGTTTTGTTTTGTTTTGTTTTGTTTTGTTTTGTTTTGTTTTGTTTTGTTTTACAGGACCTGGGATGGGGAAGAAGAGAGAAGTACAATGTAGACAAATATTGGGCTCGATGCAAAAGGCGTGAAGACTGTAAGAAAAGAGAATAAAAAGATAATTACAATAGTAATAAGAGTCCAAATGTGAAGATTGAGGCTGGAAAACCAATTCCGAGGGGTGAATCACTAAGTGATTTCGTTAAAGTGTTTGAAGATGAAATCATGAGCTTCCATTTGTAACTTATAAAGTTGGGCCTGCAGTTGACCTGTAAATTAGTAATATCTATGTCCAGTTCTATGAAAAGCACCACAGAGACCGCATTGAGCTTTCTCTTAGGACTCCAAATGGTTCAGTGGGGTAAGTGTGATGCACAAAGAATGGTGACTGTGTCATCTTTCAGCATGATGTCACTAAAGAAGAATGCACCTGTCCATTGATGTATTTTTGTGACATTGTTTGGACTGAACAGTATTTGAGCATTTTATATAAGCCTTGTCTTCATCTTTTGTCTGGCTGTCTCATGTTACATTGGCATGTGTATTTGATCATAAATAGTTTGAAAATAAGTAAAGGAGAAGCCAGGTATTTGAGTTCAAAAGTTTATCATCATAAATAATTTTAGCCTAAAAGTCACAGGTATGATAGGTTTTAGACTTGCATCTTTGAAAACATGTACATTTGGGAAATACAAATTTATTTACTATGTCATGAAATCAGCAATAATGAGGGTCACAAACCAGGTTGGAATTGTCCAACAAGGCAGCTTTTGCGTGTTGTTTTTCTTTTTTTTATTGACCAATTTCAGTGTCCCTCCTGGTCATGCAGAATAACTAATATTTAGTATTAATTTCAGAATGAAAGTTATAACTTCTGACTGAAAGCATGAGTTAAAGGTTGAACAGTCCGCACTGGAGGGATGAAGAGTGCACCAGGAGACAATGTCCCTGGTGAAGGTGAAGACTGCAACTCTTTCAAAGAAATAGAAATGAGTCTTCCTTTACATCATTCAGGTGACAAGTCACACTAAGGTGAGTCACCTGTCTTCAGTAAGTCCTCTAAGCCACATTCAGAACTATGATGATCCAATATGGTTGGGCATTTTTTACTCAAGTTGACACAATTAATTAACTATCACAACCCGTCCCTTGTCAACTTGACCCCAGACACATTTCTTTAGACCATAGTCTCTAGATACAAAGACAAGTTTACAATTTCAGTTGACATGTTATGAATGTCTTGTGTACAAATGGAAATGCACAAATTTCCTGCCCAGAATGGATGGGAATATTTCTTCTGATAATACTGACTCCTAACATTTCATAACTTGAAAATTATGACAGGTTTAATGACACTTCAGAATCAATAATAAATCTATCAAAATTACATTACATAGGAAGCATATTAGAAGAGAATTATTATAATTATAATTCTCATGTCTGTAGCCGACCAGCAGGTCATAGCTGGTATTTAGAATTACCTTCTACTAGTCATTCTATATTCCCTTGGCCTTCAGTAAGCACTTCAGCAGATGTTGGTTTTTCCCCTGATGCAGTGACCAATACCTTCATTCCTGAAGGTTCTGGACCATTTGTCTTTCTGCTTGGATTGAATTGTTGCAGTTTCCCTTGACTTTAGTAACAGAGCATGGTAATATTAGAAGGCACCGTAAGAAGTTTCCTGCACGCTAAGGATATTCTTCCTTTCCTCTACTGTGGAGTGATAGTCCAATTTCCCCTTGGTGGTTTGGGTCAATTACCCCTGCCATTCTAGTAGCTTCCTTTTCAGTTTGTTTTCTCAGAGGCATGAAGAGACCAAAGTGACCATAGGTAAGTGTTACCTTCCAGTTCAATGGTATTATTGTTGTGGTTCTTGGTACAAGGCTTTCTCCCTCTGGAACTAAGACTATGGGAGACACAGTACTATATAGTGATGGTGATTCAAAGCATATACAGCATTTTGAAAAACCTTTCCCCACCTCTAAAAGCTATTGTTACCTAGCTGTCAGTGTAATTGTGCCTTCAAAAGAGACCTTCCTATCTTTCTATCAATCCAGTCAGTTCTGGATGGTGAGGAATGTGTTAAGTCCAATGAATGCCATAAACATGAGCCTACTGGCTCACTTCTTTACCCATACAATGTGTCCCTTGGTAAGAAGTAATGATGTGTGGCTTTTCGTGCTGGTAAATAAGATGTTCTGAGAGTCCATGATGGTGGTTTTGGCGGAAGTGTTATGTTTAATGAAGGAAAATCCATGTCCAGCATGAGCAGCTTTGCCAGTAAGGACAAAGTGTGGTCCTTCCCATGATAAAAGTGGTCCAGTATAACCAATCTGCCACCAGGTTGCAAGTGATCACCCCAGGGAATAGTACTATACTTGGGACTCAGTGTTGGTGTCTTGTGCTGGCATTCTGGGCATTCAGCAGTGGTTGTAGCCAGATCAGCCTTGATGAGTGGGAGCCCATGTTTCTAAGTTCACACATAACCTCCATCCCAGCCACGTTAGCCCCTCTGTTCATGAGGATATTGGGCAAAGACAGGGGTACTGAAGAAAGAGGATTAACACTACCTACAGTCATCTTATCCACTTGATTATTAAATTCTTCTGCTCAGGTCACTTTTTGGTAAGCATTTTCATGGGATATGAGTATTTTACATCCTTTGCCCTTTTGGAGAGGTCTATGTACACACCTCGTCCCCAAATATCTTTGTCACCAATTTTCTAGCCACATTCCTCCCAAGTTCCTGACCATCCAACTAGACCATTGGCTACAGCCCATGAATCAGTATACAGTTTCACATCTGCTCATTTCTCCTTCCAGGAAAAATGTACTGCCAGGTGCACTGCCTGAAGTCCTGCCCACTGTGAAGATTTCCCTTCACCAATGTCTCCTTCAGGGATGTCCTGGAAAGGGGCCATAATGTCCACTTTTGGATGGTGCCTGCATAATGCACAGAACCATTTATAAATCAGTCTGTAGTCTTCTCTTCCTTTGACAGTTGATCATATGGTATGCCCCATGAGGCCTTAGGTGCATGCTGGGAGACAGAAGGCAATATAGCAGAAGCAAAAGCATGCACATCTAGGCAAGTCCTTCACATAACTTACTTGTACCCTCTGGAATTGCTCTGTATTGATTGGATTATACCTCCAATTTTATGACTTGGTGAATCAGATAATACCTAATTCATGATAGGCAACTCAGGTCAAATAGTAACCTGGTGTCATGAGGTAAGGTGTTCCGTTTCCACTAAGGCCCAGTAGCAGGCCAAGAGTTATTTTTTAAGGGAAAGTAGTTGTTTCCAGATGGTGGTAGAGCTTTGCTCCAAAATTCTAAAAGTTTGTACTGTAATTCATCTATGGGAGGTTGCCAGAGACTTCAAAGAGTATCACTACTTGCCACTGACACTCCAGTTATCCCTGGATCTGCTAGATCATGTGGCCCCAGTGGCAGAGCAACCTGCAAAGCAACCTGGACCTTTTGCAGAGCCTTTTCTCATTCTAGGCCCCACTCAAAACTATCAGCATTCTGAGTTACATGGTAAATGGCGCAAAGCGGATGCCTTAGTGCAGATTGCGTTGCCACCAGAATCCAAATAGCCCTATATGTATTGTACCTCTTTTTTTTTTTTATTATAGCTGGAGCCAGATGCAACAACTTACATTTTACTTTAGAAAAGACATCTCTACAAACCCCACACCACTCGTTGAAATTTCATTGAAGTAAAAAGAACTTAAAATTTCATTGGATTTATTTCCCATCTTCTGAGTCTCACATGCTTTGCTAACAAATCCAGAGTGGTTGCTGCCTCCTGTTCACTTGGTACAATCAGCAACTCTCATCAAAGTAATGGACCAGTATGATACCTTGTAAGAAAGAAAAGTGATCAAGATCCTTATGCACTAAGTTGTGAAAAAGGCTTGAAAGTTAATAAATTCTTGAGGAAAGACAGTGAAAGTGTATTTCTGGACTGCTCAACTGAAAGAAAATTGTTTCTGATGGGCTTTATGGACAAGTATGGAGAAGAAGTCATTTGTGTACGCAGTACCAGGTGATGTGTTACTCTGCTCTAGCAAGGAAATCACATCTGGTGCAGCAGCTACAACCAGAGTCACAACTCGATTCAGTTTACAGTAATCTGCCATCATTTCCCAAGACCCATCTGTCTTCTGTATGGACCAAATGGGAGAATCAGATGTGGTAGAAGCCACCACCCCTAATCTTTCAAGTCCTTGATAGTGGCACTGATCTCTACAGTCCATCCAGGGATAGGATACGGTATTTAATTTACTATTTTACCAGGCAAAGGCAACTCTAATGGCTTCCATTTGGTCTTTCCAAACATAATAGTCCTCACACTACAGGTTAAGGAACCAATGTGAAAATTCTAAAAACTATCTACCACAATTATGTATTCTGGAGCAGGGAAAATGGCTACAGGACGGATTCAAGGACCTATTGCATGCACTGTGAGTAGACATTTTCTAAAACTCTATTGATCATCTGACCTCCATGGACCCTTACACTTACTGAAGGGTCACAGTGACATTTTGGATACTCTGAAATCAGTGTTCAGAATCAGTGTCCAGTGTTTCTCAAAAAAGACTCACCACTTCCTTTCACCTGGTATAGCAATACTTACGCAAAAGAACTCAAGTCTCTTTGGGGAAGGATGGGAGAAAGATTGACAGCAAATATTTAGTAGTGCACCAGGGTCCTTTCTTAAAATGATCTGGTTTTCCCTTTGTTCAAGGGGTTCTGAACCTTCAAACTATCTTTTCTGAGAACTGGTTGAGGGTCTGCAATTCCGTTACTGTGATTTGAAGTAGGTTTATATTAATCTGCCCTTAAATGTTTTTGATTTTATAAATCTAGTAAAAGTTTTGTAGGCTTTTCATGTATTTGACTTTTGGTCGCACTATGGCTAAATGGTCAATGCTGTAGGTCTACATGGGCCAGATCATTCTGATCATTGTTCTGCTTCTACTTTCCAGTATGGTAAGTATGTGCACATTGCCTTTGGTGAATAAGTGCTGCCACTTGATGCATGCCACTCTGGGATCCAATCAAACTAATTTCCATTAAGTTTCCTAATTGAGAAACCATAGTTGCCCACTGTATCATGTAGAGCAATGATAGTGCTTTTCTGGGATGCAGTCACTCCCCTTACAAATCCGTTTCTCCAGGTATCTAGATCACCTCAGTGCGGTGGATCAGCTTTGACACGACAAATCCTCTCCAGCCTAAGCGTCTGAATACCTTCATCAACAATAAAACATGGAACATCAGGCATCTGTAACTCACTGACAGTGGGTCATGCTTGGATCTATACTACTCCAACCGGCAGAATAAACTGTTAACACCTTTCTTTACTCTACAAGCTGCAATATTAAATTCAGAATCCCTGCTTAGTAAGCCCATATCAACAAACTCAGCCCGGTCAAGAGTAACTACAATACTGTAATTACATTTTACACGTAGTGAATTAGAATAATAAAATGAGTCTACACTGCGTACTACTTTGAACAGCTCACAAGAACTATGAGTATTCTCCACAGTATTAGAAGAAAAGGTCATGACGTTTTTAAATTACAGCCAACACTGGGACTCCTAACGCCATTAAAGAATTTCATCTTTATAATTCTGTTTTCTAGGACCACTTCTAGTACCAAAATCTGTATCAATTAATGCTTATTAGAGAAATAGACTTAATACAATATATACAAATATACAAGAACTTGTAAGATTGGCTTACAAGGTCCCCCTAAAAAGTCAGATGTGGAAGAGTGTAAAAGATCTGCCTGTGCACTGGAGATTCAAAGGATCTGGTCAAAGGACTGGAGCTCAGTGTAGCGTCCCATGGGAGTTCATAGCAAAAGGCTGAAGGGTCTCCAGCAGGTGGCTAAAGAGTCTGCATTAGAAGGTTGAAGGGTCAGTGCTGGAGGCTAAAGATTCTGCACTGCGAGCCAGGAGACAATGTCCAAAGCGAAGGTGAAGACTGGAGCTCCTCGCCAGAAGCAGAAGAGAGACTTCCTCTTTTGTTTCCCCTTTGTACAATTCAGCAACAATTCATCCCAAGATTGGGACTCCTGTCTTCAGGAAATTCCCTCAGCCACACTCAGAATTATGCTGATCCAATTTAGTTGGGCATTTCATGGTCAAGCTGACACAATCAATTAACCATCACACATTGATATATAATCTTATTATATTATGTCTTTGAATGAAAGCAAAGCATCTGTGTGTTTCAATTTCATTTCACCACCTCTTCTATTTCTGAAGTATTTTTCTTTTGTGTTAGGGCAAATGATGCAAATGAAACTGAAGTAAATTTACCCCTTAGCCTAGATTTCCATCAGCATATAAATGAATAAATAAAATGTGATATATATATATATATAGTCACAATGAAGAAGAAAATCATGAAATTTGCAAGAAAATGTATGAAGCTGGGGATTATCATTTTAAGTAAAACAAGACTGGGAAAGATAAGTATCATATGTTTTACCTGATTGTGAGTTCTAGGGTAGACTAGCATGATTTTAGAAGGAGAATTATTGGGAAAGAGAAAGAGAACAAGTGGAAACAGGGAGAAGAGGGTAAGACAAGACTGTAAGGAGGATTAACATGGGCTCACAATACATTGCATATATCTATGAAAATGTCTAGATGAAATGCAGCATTTTTTACAATTAATATGTAATAACAATTATAATAAATACATGGTGCAAGAAATTTTATGTGAATGAAATTTGTATTCATGTTTTATTACAGACTTTTATCGAGTGCAGTCTAAGTTAAGACATACAAATTGAACATGGTGCATTTTTTGTGATCTATCACACTAATATTTTACTTTGGAATGTAAAACTCTGCTAAATAAAATATTCCATAAATGAGGTTCAACAATTTATTTTTCTTCCCCATAGCTACACAAAAGTCAAATTTCACACTCATCTTTTTCTTTAAAAATGTGTTAAAATTAAAGTGCTGAATGTGATCCTACATTTAGCATCGTCATATAGAAATACAGAATACTGGCATCAAAGATAAATGGACAACAAATGTAAAAGACTACAGAAAGTGTTAGCTCCATTTGATGTGTGGACTATTATAAAAAATGTCAAGATTTCTATGTTTTTTAATCTTTAGACCTATAGTCTTAAAATCAACCACTAGAAATCGTTTTTAATATGTCAGTTAAGTAAAGGAACACAAGCTCTTTAATATGTATTATTTTGTTAATAACCTGGAAAGGCTCTGACCCAATGGTATGTTGCAGAAAATAGCGAAAGAATTTTAAACCATTTTTTGAAGTTTTTTTAGAAAGAAGTCAAAGAAGAATGAAATACATTTAGGGTTTATTTGCAGTCAATTGTTCAATAAACAAGATATAAAGGTGGAGATTCTGTAAAACTTTTTTTCTTGAATTGTTTCTACAACAAACTCCTCCCACCACACACATAAATTATCTATAAGAAGAAATTTAAATTTTTTCTCACTTTTTCATAGACTAAGAAAGTCTTGTAGATAAAGCCTAAATGATGTGTACAATAGAAGAGTTCCCAAAGAAAGGCATTGAAATGCTCCACACATTCACTGGGGGAAAAAATGCTGAGTCACTAATCATCAGGAAAATGCAAATCAGTACCAGAAAGAATAATCACCTCATTCCGGTTAGAATAACCATTAGCAAAAAGAAAAAGAGCAAGGAAAGAAGAGGATTTAGAAAATGGAATCCTTAGTACCCTGGTGGTAGGATTGTAAATTAGCAGAGTCATGATAAATAGTATGGAGAGTCCTCCAATTTTTTAAATAAATAGAAATAGAAGTATCATGTACTTCAGCAAACCCACTACTGGGTACATACAATGGTAATGAAGTCAGTATGCTCCAGAGACCACCATTCACCCTCAGTGCAACACTGTTCACAAGAGCTGAGCCATGGAAACAAGTAATCTGAATCTTAGCCAACGAATGAAAAAAGAAAGCACGGTACCTATAGCAAGAATGAATCCTGTCATTCAAGAAAATATAAATGGAACTGAAGATAATTATACTAACTAAGGTCAAGGACAAAAATACAAGTACCAAATGATATGCATCATATGAGAATTATGTAAAAAGGTTATGTCATAGAATGGCTGTTACCAGAAGGTGAGGAGAGAAGATGGAGGAAGGGTTGAGGGAGGTATTACATTATAGTTAGCTAGGAGTGAGAAGTTCTGATACGCTATTACATAGAAGGATTACTATAACTAAAGATAATGAGCTATGTCATTCAAGAGCTGAAAGAAAAGTGTGAATTTTTTTTTTTTTTACATAAAACAGTGACGACTGTTTAAGCATACAGATGTATTTAAAGAATTGAAACAGGCAATTTCCACATGTAATGTTACATCACATGGTCCTCCAAGAATACACGAAAATATAAGCTTTAATATATTGCTTAAAGCAATTCTAAATTAAAGGTAATGATTGTAGATAATAGATTGGTGAAATAAATGTACAATCCTTATCTATCACTTCCAAGATTTTTTTTTCTTTCTAATATTGACACTTCAGAAAGAAAATGTGTTTGTGAGAAATTCAGCTTACTTGTCTTCCATGGAGGATGGGTAGTCAATGGAATTAATAAGACAGGTCCCCTGCCTAAAACGACTTATGAAGAGTTTAAAAGAGACAGACGGCCAAAAACTTGCCATAATAGAATTCACCATAAAATGCAATAAGTACTTCAACAAATGAGAATACTCTTATAAGGATAGGCCTTCAAAAGACAAAACAAATTTTGCCTGGTACAATGAGGCAAATCCTTTTTGCAAAAATGGAATTTTGATTTATTTGCACAGTACCTGATTCTATAAATGAAATATTTTTAAGTTCACTTACCTGTGCATTAAAATGAGAAGTTTATTTCAATTTTATTTAACATCAAAGCTCTTTAACACCTTTACATTTCAGCAGAGAGGTATAAAAATTTAAGATCAGTTTTGAAATAATTTCTGTTTCCCTATGTTCTCTGTCCCCCTCCCCACTTTTTTTTTTTCCTTTCTTTCCTAGTGAGTCTGTACAACAAAGGCCAATGATGGCCATATAAAGAATTTGAGTTGAAGAACTAATTATTAGATACACAGGCCTTGCTATGACCTCAGGGTCAAGAGATAAAATTTTGCAAAACCTAAAAGTGGTTACTCACATGAATAGAATAGGAAAGACGTTAAATTATGCTTTGATTCTTACTTTGAAAGTGTAAGACCAATGACAGCATTCAGAGGAACAGAAAGTGATGATGTCAGTAAGGAATGACCCAAAAAAGGGCCAAGGACAAGTTTAAAATAAATAAGCTTGATCTCGCTTCCCCACTGCCCCTGTCAACAACATGATTTCAGTGACACCCAAAGTCTCACTCCCTCCACTTCCCCTTCATGCACCACCTAAAATATAAGCTTGGTGGGGTGGTATGCCCTGGCTTCCCAGTCTGAACATTCTGGTTACTCTAAAGCAACTTTTTAGAATAAAATATTAAGTGATATGTGACATCGTGAATTATTGTGAGAATCAGGCACCTAAATGTTGCCCGGATGTAGTTCCATATGTCTGCCAATCAGATGAAAAGTGGAAATAGGCAGCTAAAAATACTTGCTGAGAGTGCACCTTGGTATATGCTTCAAGAAAAACAATTTTAAAAGTGGAGAAAAAATTTAAAAGAACATACTTTTTTAGAAAGATCAGTTAACAAAGTATGATACTAATTTCAGTGGTCTTTAATTTTGCCTGTTTTTGTTTTTCAGCTGAAGGCTTCATAATGATAAATAAAGTAAATACTGAAAAGTGTCCATTTATTTTTTAATATTCCAGGGAATAAAACTAGGAAATGGTGCTTTTTCTTTGGTGCTGTGTTCCAAAGCCACTTCCTAATATGCATTTTTTTTTCATCAAATTGAAATACTGCCTTTCATCAGCTTTACCTCTCAGCAGGAACATGTTTAAAGTAGTTCTTCTGGAATTCAAAATTTCTGATATTATAAAATATCACATTTTGAAACAACTTCTAGTGCATATTTTCTTTCCAATTTTGCTATTAGTTTTATGATCATCTACATAGAATTCCATCTTCCAATTCCCTTTGCTCTAGTTATTGTTCACATCCTCGGCATCACTAAAATAGTGAAATAAATAGTGAAACAACTTCAATTACCATATAGAGCCAAGAAGTTGAAAATAAACTGAAAAAAATATATCATGGATCCTAAAGCTCATGTACTGAAACCTGTACATTAACTCAAAGGAACACATCTTTTAGTTTTACTTAACTTAGTTTTAGACATCACTTCAACTGTATCTGAATGATTTCTAAGTATTTACTGATGAGTAAACTATCACAAAGCCAAGTTAATACAACTTAAAATAAAACAATAAAATGCACACTAAATTTTGTTTATTTTAAGAAAACACGTGGTTAATGTCACTATAACTTATGTGATCCCTTATTTCATAGTGACTTTTAAAAATATGAGAAAGTTTTAGGAGTGCTGTAGGCAGTGACCTTGTCAGAAGAAAGGACTGCGAGTTGACAGCTTGATTTTGAAAGAGGAAAAAGAAAACTTGCCAAACAGCCTTAAAAACTGGAAACAAGGACACTTTTAAAAGGACAAGATAGAATTATTTAGTATTTTACATAACTTCAAAATCTTAAATGTATCTCTATGACAATTCTGTTCTTATGGTTGTTCATCATGCAAATAATTGTGTACAAGTTAAATTATTACAAATGTGTACTGTATGTTGAACATCCCTAATACAAAAAATTTGAAATCCAAAATTCTGTAGGATCTGAAACATTTAGGGCACCTGCATGACACCTAGAAGTAGAAATTTTCACACCTAATCTCATGCAATAGGATGCAGTCAAGCTAAAGGCATACTAAAATTATGTTTAAAATTCTCTTCAGGTGACAAAAAATGAAAACTTTTGTAAAGAAGGAAAAGAAGTGTTGAAGGGTAAGGAGGGGATTTAGGAAAAACTGAATCAAGATATATCATATAAGATATACAGTTACAAGGCTAAGGATATAGCTCAGTGACATAGCACCTGCCTGGCAGGCGCAAGGTCTTGAGTTCAACTTCTGGTACCAAAAAAAGGAATAAGACATACAGTTAAACAGTCCCTATGATGAGAGTGATCATTTTGTATTTCTAAAGTGTGCCAATAAAATCAATTTTAAAAAAAATTACAATCACGGGGGAGGGGTTATATCTCAGAGGTACAGCACCTGTCTGGCAAGTGTGAGGTCCTGAGTTCATTACCCAGTACCAGAAAAAAAAATTACATTTGAATTATATGTACAAAGGATGTGAGAAGCATAAAAGCATTTATATTTATACTCAGGTCCTATCCCCAATATATATCCCAGTTCATATATACAAGTATTCCAAATCTGAAATAGTATTTGTTTCAAGCATTTCAGATAAAACTGGGGCTCCTAACCTCTGGGCCTTGGACCAGTATCAGTCCATACACTGTCAGGAACTAGGTTGCACCACAGGAGATGAGCAGCAGACAAGAAATGCAAGCTTGATTTGTGCCTGTAGCCACCTGCCATAGCTCATGTCTTCCGAGTTCCACCTCCAGTCAAATCAGCCGCTGTGGTAGATTCTCACAGGAGCAAGAATCTAGGCTGTGTCGTTCATGAGAATCTAATGTCCGATGACCTGAGGTGAAGCCAAGGTGTTAACATTAGCTCTGGGGAACAGCTGCAGAAGCAGATTAACGTTAGTGGAGAGGTTTCACAGCACGGAGACCACAATAAATCAAATGCTTGCAGACTCATATTAAGACCCTATCAGTGGCAATTAAGTGACAAGTGGCCAGTGACAGGGAAGCTGCATCTGGTGGCGGGCTTTATAGGGGCAAGCGAGTTGATGTGTTTCAAATGTATGGCTTCATCTGGAAGTAGGTTTTATGTCAGAATCTACCACTTACGTAAAGCTGCAAGTGGCCTACCTTCTATTTTATTTACCATTTCCATTCCCATCTCTTTCCCACACTGCACACTCGTCTCAGGCAGTTTCGGTAAGTCCACAAGCTAATCATAAGCCGAACCGTGAAAAACAAATAACAAAACAAAGCAAAAACACATGGCACTGGAGAGCTTTATTGAAAAGGGGAAAAGATACAATGATGAGAAAGCAGAAAGTTCCCAGACTATGAACAAAAAGACAGCTGCATTTAAAAGAAAAGACCAAGAGTACTACTTAAATGCGGGGCTCATTACAGTAGATGATTCTCTGGACCTATTTTATGTATTATGTGGTAACCTGCTCTCCAGCAAAGTCATGAAACCTTTTTTAAACTGCTTTGCCACATGGAAACTAAGCATTTTGTATGAAAAGAGAATACTTTGGAGTTCTTCATAAGAAAAAAAAAATCTGAACATGAACAAAAACAATTGTTGAAGATCCCGACTTGAACAAGTGTGTCTGCATTGACAACATGCAGATTGGCTAAGTGCATTAGTAAAGCTAAGAAGCCCTTTGCTGTTAGTGAAAAATGTTGCCCGATGCTAAGAATGTTTGTAGTGAACTTTTAGAAGAATCTGAAATTCAAAAGGTGGCACATGTTTCTCTTTTGGCTGGCAATATAGCTAAAGAAATTGGTGCGCAATCTAGTTTGACAAACCCACCAATCCCGAAAACAAAGCATGAGTGCTCTATTTTCATGCAATAGATTTGTCAAGAGAATGTGCGTGAGGATATGTTATTTGCATTTTTATTGTCAACCAACACCACAGCTGCAGAATTATTCAAGTCTTTTAATGATTACATATCAGGAAAACTTAATTTGTCATCCTGTGTCAGTGTATACATGAAAAGAGTGGCTACATTGACTGGATGGTTTTTTGTTTGCACAACTTAGGTCTCAGCTCTAACTGAGGTTGCTTCTCAGTGTGGATCTGTGAACTGTCATTCGTAGGGAAATGCTGACTAGCCAAAAAGCGTCACAAGAATTTTAAAGTGTTTTGTAGAATGTAATTAATGTTATCAACCGTACTAAAGGACGTGCCTTTAACTCAAATTCGTTCACACAGCATGTTGAGAAGATGGACATAGACCACGTGTCTTCATTCATATACAGAAGTAGATGTAAAAGTAGATCACTGACCAGGGTGTTTGAGTTATGGGAGCCTCTTGAAAGATTTCTTTCAGAAAACAGTCATCACTGGTGACACATTTCAAAGACATAAAATGAGTGGCAAAACTTGCTTACACATTCGACGTATTTCAACCCCATCAATCAATTCTATCTGCAACTTCAAAAGAGAACAGCACCTATGTTCAAGTCTACAGATAAGGTGGTGGCATTAAAAAACAAATGGGAATTATAGGGGTGATGAATGAACGTTGGAGTTTTTGACAAGTTTCAAACATCAGAAGAAATCTGAAAGAGGCTCCCATAACTCAAACATGCTTTCTTCTCTCAGTCAGTACATGATCATCTATTTCAGGTTTCAAAACTTTTCAATGCTCAAAAAAGTTTGAACACTACCTCCCAACCAAAACCAGGAAGGAGTGGATCTATAACTGCTTGTACTGACACATGAGTCAACTTTGTCCATGCTAGTAGATCATCTGCTTGAGAATGCAAATGATGTCTGTCTTAAAAGTATATTAGAGGCAACTCCAAATCTCCTTAGCTTCTGAATTAAATTAAAAGTAGATTACCAAACAGAACAAAATTAAAATGCCTGCTTCCATTTCCAACATCCTTTCTTTGTGAAGCAGGGTTTTCTGCAATGACAACAACCAAAATGTATTTATGGGGTAGACTGAACATATGGGACCCTCTTTTGGTGTCAGTGTCCCCCATCATGCACAGAGAGGACCATCTAGTTGAAGGAAAACAATATCAGAGGACCCACTGATTGTACATTGTGGTGGATTGTATAAATATTTCACAGTACATCACAATGTACTAACAAAAGAAATGAAATGCACAAAAAACATAATATTCTTAAATCATTCCAAAATCAGCAAAATTGCCTTTTAGAACAATAGTCCTTAGTACTGAGAGGTTTGGGAACCACTGATACAGAGGTTATTCAATCTGTATTTGAGAAAGGAGGGAAATAGGGGTACAAGATCAATTTTCTGTATTTTAGCTTGTTTTCTCCTTACTCTTCCCTTAAATATCCTGGGCCTTATGGTTCTGGTTTGACTTGTCCTCAGCTCAATCCACCCACTGCTCTAATGGTTTTTCTTAACCTTAACTGATGGCAGTGATGGACATATTTTTGTTCAAATATTTTACTTAATCTTTCAAATATTTTACTTATTGAAAGATGAAACACAACTAACTAAAATGAACTGAATTGAATACTTCTTTCAGATATGCCAGATAAAGACCACATTTTGGAGTACAAGGTAAAGGAGATATTAATATAATTCATATGTGTTATTTTTTCTTTCTTTCAACTTTCAAAAGTCAAATCTTAATTATATTAATTAAGTTAATGTAGTCCACATTCACACTGTGTCTCATTACCACTAACAAAGTAAAATAGATAAGTCATGAAGTGACTAAATAATTGAAGTAAAATGAAATAAACTTTAATTTTAATTGCAGGGAAAAGATTTTGGTTTAATGTTCATTGTAATTATCCCAGTTAAGGCTTTTCTGTTTATAGGATATATAGTTTTCCATGTTTATTAGTACATGTTTGTTGTACATAATGGTTTCACTCATCATGGGGAGTTGGTACATGGACGTAACACATATTAATTTTTGTATCCTTGCCCTTGTCCTTTCCTTCCTCAACCATCTCTCCATCTCTAGTTCCCTTTCCCATTTACAGAATATCTATAATTTAAAGTAAAGAAACTGCCCAAATATTTTAAATGAAGTAAAGATTGAATTTGTAAAACTTTTAGGATTCATAAGAATTTTTATTCACATTATCAGGATAATTTTCTTTATATAGACAGGAAATAAAAGGGATGAATCATTCCGATTGCTTTTAAACTTCAGGAAATGATGTACTATGCTGCTTAATTTTTCTCAATTTAAGTTTACTTCTAGATATAGAATTATATATAATACTGGACTTTTTTTCTCTAGGAAGTAGAGAAAATATGTATGTGGGAGGAAGAACAGGATAAAAATATGATTTACTTGAGAGCTCATCAAGATGCATAAAAATACAAGGCTCCTGACCATGAGCACTCTATACCCAGTGATAGCATCAAATCAAATGCTTCAAGGAGGATTTTCTTTCCATTGGTGTAAAAGGTGGACCAAACATCCAAGCAAGTTCATTGAAACATAATGTACAGTGTCTACATGAAAAATCTAGCTCAAAAATTTCATCAAACCATTATTGGTGACCCATATTACTTTTTTTTGTGAATAGGAAATAAAAATGGGATGGATCAGTTACATTACTTTCAAACTACAGGGGACAGGGTACTATCTGCTCTCAGTTGATATTTTTCTGTTATTTATGATAATGGTAATGGTAATTATTTACACATTATAATTATTGTAAATGTATGATTACATAGTTATTTGAGATAATTATGAATATAATCAGTTGTAGTGGGCATAACAGTTCAGAAAGAAATTAATTTCTTGTTATGAATCTTTCTTCAGCATGGAATATAAAGCTATCGCATCATTCTTTACCTGTGATCTGGAGCAATAACCATGAAGAAGCTTCTGTATGTAGCCTGCACTCCTGTCCGGAAGAAACTTTAAAAAGTCAGACTGTTTCCTTGTCTTCTGTCAGACTCCTGGATTGTACACATCATTTCTTGTCTTATTAATTTCTGTATTATTGTGCTTATAATTCTTATGTATTTTGTCTTCTATTTGGGATGCTAAAACAAATATCATCGACAGTGTGGATTATAAACTACAGAAATTTATTTCTCATCCATCAGGAGGCTGAGAAGTATTTGGAGTGTGCTTTGGCATCTATCTTTTGGAGTCAAACAATCTCAGGAGAGGTAACAAGGTCCACTGGGCCTCTTTCATAAAGGCACTAATCTCACTCAAGAGAGCTTTGACTTCATGACTCAGTTACCTCTGTAAATCCATCCCCTTGCATCTTTGGGGTTAGGATTTCAACTTATAAATTTTGAGGAGATACAAACACTCACAGAATAGCTGTAGCTGAACTGACAACCTCAGTCATCAGCTGTTATCTTCATGACCGCCATTAAAACAGCTGAGGCCAGCTTGCCACCCAATGACTACTTCCCGTCATATTCATGCTTATACAAACAAAGTGCTATTCCATTTGGGTGTGGGAGGAAAGGTCTAGCTCAAGGATATAATGTTATTTTGCTTTAGGATGCCCTGAGGTTACTTGCTTATATCAGACTTTCTAGTTAAGACTATGGCAAAAATTTCCGTACAGTTGCATAAGACATTTGAAAGACAACATGACATTTCTCACACCAAGTATCTTTTCTTTTGCTGATCAAGAATTCATGTCCTGGGCTAATACTCAGACAAATTTCCTCAAAAAGAAAAATTTAATTCAAATTCAGAATAATATTTGCTCTTTTTAATTATTTAATCCAGGAGCATACACTCTTTCTAGTAGTCTTTCAAATAAGCATAATGCCCTGTCATTTTTCCTACTGCACAATGACAGTGTGATTTGCATATTTATTAGAATGTCTCCTTCATACCTGTTTGGTAATTTTGAAAGTTTTAAATCTTTTTATCAGTCTATTTGCATTGTAATATAAATCAATTTGTTCTGGTCAACAGGCAATTAATTGATAAAGGAGGTGCCAAGAGAAGAGGGTTAAGAATTTTCTGTGGTAAGGATAAAATAATCAGTTTTAAGTAATATTAAAAAGTTGTCTTGGGTGATATTAATTGCCTATTAACTAGTGCCATTATCATTTGATCAATGAGGAAATATTTTAGTGGTCAGTTAAGTTTATAAATGCTGAAGAGCGTTAGGATGACTCCCCAAATTTAGTCTACAGGTTAGCGGTGGGATGCAGATTGTCATCAGCCCTAATTTATCAACTCAGTCTGTCCCTCACTATTTGACTATGGCTGTCATGGTGAAAGATGAAGTCTCTTGTACTTAGCCTGCTAATATGAATGAGCTCTATTTCACTTTGAGATGTCTTGATTGAGAATTCCTCAGATGTCTCAGGTCAATTTTCTGAGAGGTTATAACTAATTTAGAACTTACAAGTGAATACAAATAGTTTAAAATGATCACTTTAATATGAAATATTTTACTCTTGGGTTGCATTTCATTTCCTGTTCTGAAACCAATTATTTAGATTTTTTTTTTAAGTCTTTCTAAAGATCTCACAATGTCCCAACTAACCAAAACACAGACATTTCAGAGAAGCGTTGAACTGCAGTGTGGCGTATTGCTCCCTTGGGCACCACACTGGCAAATACTTTGTGTCCTGAGAATTGCTTAATAATTCTATTTCTTTGTTTCCTGCCTTTTAATCAGACTGCAACTTCTCTCCCCACGATTTCCTTGGTTTTTTTTTTAATGAGACTGCATGAAAAACTCAATCAAAATCCTCCTTTGCAAATTTAAATGAATTAAAACTTTTTATTCCTATGCAATTTGTCTTTAATGTAGTGTGTTCTATGTACAGTAATCTTATCCAAAATCTAACACATATTACAATTTAAAGACTCACAATATATCAGAGACCTAACACTTCACTTATTTATTCCAGTCAATATTGATTTTCTGTAGTTTAAAATATATATTTTAATGGCTTTTCAAAATGTTTTTATAATTATATGCAGTTTATCATGATTTTATTATAAAATACATTAATTTTTATTGGTTTCTGTCAAGGAAAATCTAGACTGAGCAAGGCAGGAAGGCAATGCTCAAGACTATTGCAGCAAGAGACATGGAGCTCAACTGTCTTAAAAGATGAAGAGGTTTCTTTTATTTTTGTTTTTGTTTGATTTTTACAGCTTTTGCATTAGTAAATGTTTGTAGTTCAAAAGGGTTACATTTATTATGGATAATTGACACAGGTACATAACCCATCTTAATTCTTTTTCTTTTTGGCTCCTACCCCTTCTATCCCTCCCTTCTAACTCTTGGTTCTTTTTCCATTTTCAAATGCTCTATTTCCATATTTTCCAGTTCTTTTTCCATCTCCTTTCCCCTGCTTCCCTCTACCTCCTATTCTCCACGAGTTTGAAAAAGTTCTCCTTACTTCTTATGAACCATCTTTTACTTCACTCTTCATTTATACTTGGAGGGTATTCTTTTCTAAGAGAAATGACGTGATATGTAGGCTGGTCTGTCTGACTTATTTCACTTAATGTGGTCTCAAGGACCATCCAGTAATTTACACATGCCTCAAGTTTATCTTTCTTTATGGCAGAATACAGCTGCATTGTGTGTCAATATCACAATTTCTTTGTTCATTCATCCTTTGAAAGCGATATTAGCCATTTCCAAGATTTAGCTATTATAAAATGTGCTGCTATGACCATAGTAGGTGTCAAATCAAAAACTTATGCATAGCATGGAAAATAATTAATGGAGTGAAAAGACAGCCTAAAGAATGGGAAAAAGCATTTGCCACTTATTTCATGGGCAAAGGATGATACTATATAAAGAACTCAAAATAATTAGACCTCTCAAAATAAAAAATCCAAAACATAAATGGACAACTGAATGAATAGACACCTCTCAGAGGAAATAAAAATGGCCAATAAATACATAAAAATGTCCAACACCACCAAGTATTAGGAAAATGCAAACTAAAGGAGTGCTGAAATATTACCTTACTCCAGAAAGAATGACTATCATCAAGAAATCAAATAATAGCAAATGCTAGCAAGGCTATGGGGGAAAAGAAACTCTTCTACATTGTTGGTGGGAATGTAAAGTAGTACAATCACTATTGAAATCAATACGGAGGTTCCTCAAAATACTAAAACTAGAAATTCCATTTAACCCAGTCATTCACTTTCTAAGTAACTTTCTGGAAGAGTTAAAGTCAGCATAGAGTGATGCATGTTTGCTGACTTTTCCAGTACTGGGGACTAAACACAAGGCCTTAGCACTGGACTACATCCCACTTTCTCATTTTTTGTTTTGAGACAAATTGTCATCTCCAATTACTAAATTGTCATCTCCAATTTGGGATTATTTTTCCCATCTTAGCCTCCCAGAGTTCTGAGGTGACAGACATACAGTACTGCACCTGACTGAAGTTCCAGAGTTTTTATGATAGAGTGAATTAGTAGAAAAGGACTGGAGGGCACTAGAGATTTGCCAGTATGATTAGGCTAAGTTCACACTGGGGCTAAGGCCCCTATGCTATAGACAGTAGGGCATTGACCTATCATTTCTCACTGATTTCATTCAAGGGCATTGCTAACAGTCCCTTGAAAAAGACTAGGCACTGGTGAGGAGAAAATTTACATCTCAAAGAGTCAAAGAATTCACATTGGCAATGTTTCCATTGTAAAACCTATGAGAAAAGGTAATTAAGTAGGAGGCCACACAAAAGCACAAGTAAGTTCATCCTGAGACTATTATTAAGGTCATCTTGTTGAATTCCAAAAGTTAATAAAAAATTACAAAACGTGTTCAATAGGACCAGTACTTCCTTAAATACTTGATGATCTTAAAAGTAATATTTCAAAGTCAAACAAAATATCAGATTACCATCCTACAATAGTTTTAAGTTTACCAACATATTATCTAAAAATGAATCTGAGCCTACATGTAAGAATTAACATTTGTTTATATTCCAAAATATATAAAGGAAGAAAAAATGATTAATTAGCATTTTACTATGAGGTTCAAAAATCACACTATTGGCAAGGATAATGAATTAGTTTGTAACCTGCTTATAAGTATGGAATCTTTAGGGCCAGGGGTATAGCTCGGTGGCATGGCATGTGCCTGGCAACATGAGGTCCTGAGTTTGAATCTCAGTAAGGGAAAAAAAAGTGCAGAATCTTTAAAACTTGATTGATTATTATGGCTTCTAGTAAGATGCTCTGTTGACTCATCTGCAGCGTTAAGATTTGAGGATGGTATGAGATTTTACTGTATTCACAAAAGCTCATACTTAGGTTACTGTAGTTTCTTGGATGCTAGTGAAAGATAAAACCTCAGAACCAGAGCAACAGGATATTATCACTCACAGTACAGCAGGCAGCATGTGCTTCTTGTTCTTGTCAATTCTCATGGCTTTTGAGTTCCTAAGGAGCGATGCAGGGGCTGGCCCTGCACTGGTTATTTCATCTAAATTTAAATTTTATCACACACGGTTGGAGAATGTTGAGTTTAAGGAATCCCAAAATTATGAGGAAACTGCTGGCAAACCTGTATGCCTAAAGGGGATATTGTTTTTATGATCCCAGTCAGAAAACAATCTGTCCTCTGCCTTGCAGGGAAACACTAACTTTATCTTCTGAAGCTATTTACTGTGCAAATATCCTTGATAAGACATTCCGGGAGCAAAAACTGATGCAGCATACAGAAGGACAGGGCAGAACTATTTCTTAAAATGTTTTCTTTGCCTGTAGATTTTTGGCATCTTACCATTTTGTACATCTGTTATGTTTTGTGTTTAGATGTCCCCCAAAGCCTCATGCAGTCATGGGGCCAGATTGCTAGAGCTGGTGATTGATTCTTGGTTTAATGCTGACATTAAAATAATGGGCAGCTTATGTAAAATATTAAATATAAGGGACAAAAAGAGGCTTGTCTCTCCCCCATCTCTCTTTTTCTTTTTGGTATCTTCCACCACCATGAATAGTTGCCAATTCTGCTGCACCTCTTTGCCTTAGAGCCAGCTGATTATGGACTAAATCCTGTACAAATTGTGAGCTAAACAAACCTTTCCTTCCTTAACATTGGTTGTTTGGTATTTTTGTCTCAGCAATGAAAGAAAAGTAACTAAGACAACATCTAACAACTTACTTTAATATCAACTTATCACGAAAAGTCTACTCAATTGTATAAACACTAACTTGAATGTAAAGCTAGTATTTGTTGTACCCTCAGCAGGAACCCATGCTCCTGAGAATTCTACATATTCAAATATCATTATTAAATCAACATTACAGAATGATTGACCAGCATAAGACATGCTGGGCTGATTCATAATTAGCAGTTATAAAATTGGTAAAATTAATAGTGTTTAACACTTTGATTGGCTAGAAAGATGATGCCAGATTTCTCCCAGCATGAAGAAAGTATAAAAATTTATGCCCAGGAAATTAACATGCTAAAAGCAGGACTCTAAGTGGACAATTATTTTTACTATTGCTGTTTATAAACTTAAACGATTTACTGAAAGCTTGATTATGTCTTCCTTTTCCATGTATCTTCCTAAGAGTGAGTGTTTAAAACAAAATTCCTTCTAAAGGGCAAATACATTGAAAGAAGGGGAGGGCATAGGTATCCAACAAGATTTGAGATTTGTCGTGCACCTGTAACAACTCCCCATGATGAATGCAATCACTGTGCACTGCAATCTTGTACTAATGAACATAATTTTTAAAAAAGAATACAGGATAGGGATTTCACTGTGCCTAGAACAGGTTGTACTGTTTGTTTACCTTCTTATTATTAATGAATATGCAATTGCCAGGATCTGCTCTAAAGTATGCTTTTATTATGGTAAACATTTGACTGCAAAGTTAGAGAGAAGGAGTTAAGCATGTTGCATTCTATCTCTGATCACCTGAGTCTACAGACATTTATCTATAGCACCTGATGCATGCTGTATGACTACACTGGCTTAGATTGCTTTAGGATCCCTAGAGTAGTCAGGTAAATGATTAAAACCGGGTTTTGGAGGTGGACAGAAATTTGGTAACTTGAACATTTCTGTGTTCTTAAGTGCTTTCACTGTGTCCTATTTCAGCCTATTCAAATGCTACCCCTGATCAAGGAGTTGGAAAGATTCGTGCTTAATTGACATTCTAGGTAAGTAAAAGTTGACTTTAGCACACTACTGTTTTAATGCTTGTCTTG
>RJWM01016364.1:0-45762 GCA_004363535.1 Dasyprocta punctata | reverse complement strand
GGAGTTTGGCTCAGTGGCTTAAGCGCCTGCCCTGGCAGGCGCAAGGCTGTGAGTTCAATCCCCGGTGCCGCAAAAAAAAAAAAAAAAAAAAAAAGAATCTTAGGGAACCAATTGCTTAGGCAACTCTTCTTGAGTAAGGGAGCCCAAGGACTCTCTTCTCATATGAAATCCTTACAGTAGTTCAACCCCTTAAGCCTGCCAATGGTGGGGCCCTGCTGATTTCCAAGATTCTCCCAAATTCCTTCAAGCTAGCTTTCCTATCATCTTGATGGCATCACCCTTAATCTTGATCTTTCACAAAGTCTCATGATGGGCAAAATGAAACCAAATTTTTTTGCCAGAGTGTAACACACATGGCCTCTAATCCAAATGCCAGCAGAGTCCGTGTTTCAAGCTGAAACCTCCTGAGCCTGACCACTACTGTCTGCATTTCTATCATCATGGTGCTCTTGAGCTCTGACCAGAATCTCCCATAAAGCTCAACGTACAGCATTCTGAGTCTTCTCTAACCAGCGTCTCCAAGTCTATCTTTAAAGGAGGAGAAGTTTATTTTGGCTCACAGTTTCAGTCCCTGGTCAGCTAGCTCCAAGGCAAAAACAGGATGACAGAAGGGTATGGTGCAGAAAAAAGCATTCAATTCATGGCAACCAGGAAGCAGAGAATAAAGGGAGGCACCAGGGAGGGATATATCCTTTTAGGCCACGTGCCATGGTCCAGCCAGGCGAGGTCCACAGAGTCCCTGAAGGTGGGCTTGAGCGTCGGCGCACAGAGAACAGACACATAAACAACTCAGAGACTGAATGAATCTGCTTCATTTATTGTAAGCTCTAACAGAATATTTTACATTTTCTTTTTTGGCAGGGTTTTAAAGTTTAAACAAAAAGAATGAGATCAACAGGTGTTTTTGTGGTTACAAGACCTGACAGCATAGGCAGAAAGGATTGTACTTAGTTAATGGTCTAAAGCGTGTATTGGTTACTAGTTCTATGAATAGAGTATTTATTGACTTTGGTTCATTGAGCCAAGTCCTCCCATTTACCTGTGGAACAACATTTTTAAGAAAATCTTAACAATTGTTTTAGAACATCAATCTTGGTTTGGGGAGGTCTAGTGTACCATGGAGGGTCAGAACATTCTAAACGCTCCATAAATTGCAGAGAAAAATATTTTACATGAATTCCATCTTTGTCAACTATTCTTTCACCTTTATTATATGCTTTTATAAATGGGAGTGGCAAGTCAGGGAGTCTCTGTACTTTGTTTACTGATTCTGTATTAGTGGAAAGGAAAAAGATTCTCCAAATTGGTCCAACTGCAAACTGGGTCAGAGTGTAGGTTAGCACAATTCCCAAGAAGTATAAACCCATTCCCACAAAGCCAATTCCTATGCTGCGTCCTTTTCCTAGAAGATGTCCTCCTTGGAGGTCTATCTTCTTCCATGTTTGGACCTTGTCACACAACATGGCCAGAGAAGGACGTGGCAGCCATGCCTCCAGTAACCTACCCCTTCCAACCAGATCCCACTTCCTACCAGGCCTAACAGCACATCTCACTCTGAACTGATGAGCATAGTACCCACCACAATCCATTTATCTTCTAAAATCCACCTCTGAACACATGAGCCTTTTAAAAGATATTCTAGACCTAAATTATACAAAAACAGAAGTTATACTGGATTGACCCCTACAATGATCTCATTTAAACACAATCACCTCATTAAAGAGCCTGTCTCTGAATATAGTCACATTCTGAGGTACTATAGGCTAGGATTTCAACAGATGAATTTCAGGAAGAAAAAATCTACCCATAACAGATACTGAATCTTGAAACATTAGAAAGGTGGAGAAGCTGGTTGTATGGCTATTGCTTCATACAAAAACCCTTGAAAGTGTTGAAATAGTCTTGGATCAGAGGATGTCTCAGCAATGGACCTGACAAATAAAGACTGCCAAATACATGAGATGATAAACCACTGTAAATGCAAGAAACAATGATAAGCATGTTCACTGGAAGAAAATCCTCCCAGAAGCATTCACACATAAGTAATGTTTTGATATGTGAAAAAAAAATCAGCATGTTTAAACCTGGTATGGTGACATATGCCTGTAATCCCAGCACTCTCAGAGCCTGAGGCAGAAGGATCACAGGTTTGAGTCTAGCCTAGAAAACTTAACAACTTGTCTCAAAACAAGTAATTTTTTAAAAAAGAAGTCTGGGGTTATAGTTCAATGTGAAGTTCCTGGGTTCAATCCCCAATACCACCAAAACAAATCAGCATGTTTAGATCTCTAAAAACTGAATAGCATATCAGATACAAACCATAACTAGCTAAATATAAAATGGTTAAAGAAGTAGTGGATGAAATAATAAAAATGGATGTAAAAGAAATTCAAGAATGAACAAAGTTGATTTAAAAATAGGAGATTCTAAAATGAAAAATATAATTGTGAAATAAAATGGGATAGTCAACAGTTGAAGAGAGAATTAGCTAAATAGAAAATAGTGCATCAAAAACAAATGATTTGGGTATGCAACCCAGTGGTTAAACAATGTCTCCCAGGCATGAAGCCCAGGGTTCAGTCCCCAGCACCACAAAAAGAATAAAAGAATAAAATAAATAAAATTATGAGAAGAGATTAAGAGATTTGTAATATAGATCAAGAAGGTCTAGCCAGGTGTAGTGGCACACACCTTAAATCCCAGCACTCAGGAGGCTGAGGCAGGAGGATCGTTGTGAGTTTGAGACCAGTCCGGGCTACAAAGTGAGTTCAAGACCAGCCTGAACCGCATAGTGAGACCCTGTCTCAAAAAAATAGGGCCAGGGATTTAGCTCAGTGGCCCACGTGCCTGCCTGGCAGGTGCAAGGTTGAGAGTTTGATCCCCAGTACCAAAAAAAAAAAAAAAAAAAAAAAAGGTCTAATATGTTTCTAACTGGATCTCACAGAAAAAAGATGTTAGAGGGACTGGAATGGTGACAGTTTTATTAATATGATGACTGTGAATTTTCCAAAACTGATAAAAATTGAATTGTATGTTCAAGGAATAAAACATCCCAAGCAAAAGAAAATGAAACTGAGGCTGAGGTTTTAGCTCAGCAGCATAAAGTACCTGCCTGGCAAATGTGAGGTCATGAGTTCAATCCCCAGTACAAAAAAAAAAAAGAAACCCATACATAGATAGTGAAATTTTAGAATATCAAAGACAAGGAGGAAAAATTTGCAGAAGCCAAAGAGAAAATCATTAAATGAATGGCAGTCATGTAAATTAGGAATTAGTGGAATATCTAAATGTTAGAATTGTGCACTCAGAAAAACTCTCTGGCACTGGCCAATAGTATTTTTTATTACCCTTAGGCAATCTCAGTCTTGGTGTGGCACGAAGAGCAACTGGTTAGAATAATTATGTCACTCTGGATAAAATGGTACAATCAGCAATAACAATAACATCAAACACAGTCCAGAAAATGACAAACTGAGGTAACTATTAATTTCCAACCTTTAATATGAACTAGATTAATGGTTATATAACAAAATCTACAATGAACCACAAAATTGTATGATATAAATAAGCCCTCAATGTGGCAATTTTACCCTCAGAGGAGAAAATTTAAAAGTGATTGGGGGAAAAATAAAGAAATAGAAGAAGAAGAGATTAGAAGCAAGGCTGGTGGATGAAGGAGGACCATACAAACTTTGGGAAACTGGGTGCAGAAAGTGGGAGAAATAGAGAAGGAAGAAATAAAAGCAAGAACAGGACAGAACAACAACAACAAAAACTAGAAACTGTGTTTGCACGCACATAAAAACAAGAACAAGAAAAAACAAATTGGGCATGGTGGCACATGCCCATAATCCCAGCATTTAGGAGGCTGAGGCAGGAGGATAACTGTGAGTTCAAGGCCAACCTGCACTACCATAATGAGACACTGCTTCCAAAAAAAAAAAAAAAGCAAGGAAAGAAAAAAGAGAAAAATGAAAAGAAAAAAAGTCTACTTCAGAGTGTGTCTGTCATCACTGATAGACAACATGGGCAGACAGGGTCCAGATCCATGTTGATTAATTCCAGCAAGCTAGCAGTAGCTTTACAGTGGGATAGTGGATCATCGCAGTGAGCCTCCACCTCTACTTCTACAGAGGTTCAGTCTGGTTTCTGGCCATGATGCTGGAACTAGACCCTTTCACCCTGTAGCAGTGTGTGCACCTCCTACCAGTTTGAACTAGGCTAGAGCCACTAGGTGAAGCCAACATTTGCTGAATTCTGAGCTTAGTTTGCCCCTCTCCAAGATGGCTCAGGGCCAATGGCCCTCTCCTGCTGGACATTTGAACCTGAACAACTCACCAGCCAGTGCAGTCCACTGAGTCCACTGCTCCACTCTACTGGTGCATCTCTCAGTGGAAGCCTCTGGGCTCTCCAACAGTCAGTGTGTGTCTGCAGGCTTCAGCCACCCCTCCCACACAGTGAGTCCTGGCTCAGGGAGAAAGTACAGCCTACTGTTTCTTTCATTGAAACCTCTCTTTGCTCTCCCCATAGGCTTCAATTCTCACTTCAGATTCTCCCTGACTCCCAGAGACCTACTTCCCTCCTTTTTCTCTTCCTCATGTTGTTATATTCCAGTGTTTGAACATCAATTCTCAGAGAGGCTATTTTTCTGCTGCTCGCCATTCCACCATTTCCCAGACGTCTCAAAACTCTAAATAAGACAAAATAAAGACATTTTCAATAAGTGCAATTGACAGTATTTATCACAAAAAGGCCTGTTCCAAAGGGCCTCCAAAAGTTGCACTAAGACTATCCCCAAAACAATGTCTAAAACAAAGTAATGGAGAACAAATTAAATGTTAAACAAGTGGTTTGGAACTGGTAGGTCTAGCTCAGTACTATGGTGTGTTTTCCATGTGTGAGAGTCTCTGGGCTCAATCTTCCCAACACAAACACACACACACACACACACACACACACACACACACAAAGAGAGAGACAGAAAAAAATGTAGGTAGATCTTAAAGCAGTTCCATTAGGCACATATTTTACCTTTCAAATTACTTCCTGTGAGTGTTGCTAAATTTTTTGCCTCTGCATAACAAAGATCCC
Source organism: Dasyprocta punctata (assembly GCA_004363535.1). Taxonomy (NCBI): domain Eukaryota; kingdom Metazoa; phylum Chordata; class Mammalia; order Rodentia; family Dasyproctidae; genus Dasyprocta; species Dasyprocta punctata. Next base: position 40,671 of record RJWM01016364.1, on the reverse strand, counting down.
CTCTCCATCAGCTCTCAGTAACATTTTCCACATTTCTCATTAAGTCCTTATTGGAAATCACCTTTATATCCAAAACTCTATAAACAGTGCGTTCAAACCACTTTAGACTTTTGCTAATACTCTGTTCAAAATTTGTATTGCTTTTTCAGGTTCCATTCAGTGCTCCATTCCAAAGCCACTACCATATTGTAGATTTTTGTAATGAAAGCATCAGTACCTCAAAAAATTCTTTTAGGGTTTTTATGGTATGTGACATCTTGATTCTAAAACAGTTATGAGAAACCTAAGAGTTAGAAATAGCTAAGATACTTCAATAAAGACAGACAAGGAGATTTGCCCAACACTTAATGAGATTTATTATAAAACTATATCATTATATAATGCTACATATGTACCTGTATACTATAAAGTTAATAATTAGCTATAAAGCTATGTAAGTAAGATGGTGATAGACAGAGTGATAGACAACCTGAGCAACAAAATACAGTAGTGACAAAGTACAGAAACAGACACATGTTTTATTATATATTTATATATACAAAATAAAACTCCTCTCACAGTTCTCTATCACAACATATTCTACTTAATTGCTTCACAGCACCTTTCACAGTCTTTCCTTAACTTGCATGCTGATTATCTCCACCCTCTGCAGTGAGTGTGGACACTGGACACTACAGGGTGTCTTCCCCAGACTACCCTAACTAAGGGCAGCACAAAGTGATGTTCAGTGAATATTTAATGAATGAATGAAAAACTCCAAGTACATATACTTCTGGAGGATTTTCTGATTATGTTGGAACCTTCCTACTCTACATATTCTGAACTTTTTATGCACTTGATGCAGTGTTTTTGTATCTTGTCAAATTGGCTTTCTAAAGTATGCATATATGCCATGTGTCTTGGGTTACTTTCACTTGTTGCTAAGACAAAACACCTGACACCCAGAACTAGGGAAGGAAAGGTTTATTTATCTTACAGTTTTTGGAGGTTTCAGTCCATAATCAGCTGGCTTCAAGGCAGAGTGGCATGGCACTGGGGCAACACTTCAAGGCAGCAGCCAAGCAAATGCAGCCAGAGTAAAAGGGGGCAAAAGCAAGCCTCTTCTCCTCCATTATATTGTACACAGGACACACCCACTCCTCTCCAGGGTGGTACTGTAGCATTCACAAATCTCCTTGCCTTCCTTTGCACAGGATGAGGATATTTGCGAAGTAAGAACCCTGGCTCCCTGCTGAGTCTGTCAGTTAAACTTCTGACCTTCTCAAATTGACACAATGAACTGGTAACTGCTTGTGCTCTACACCCCAGGATGTAGAACTGCTGAGTTACTTAATTAAGTTTCTAGACTTCTCAAGTTGACACAATGTATAAACCATAATACCATGCTACCAACTTTCTTTTACCAGTGACCCTAACCTCAGACCTGAAGGACTATTTTGTATTTGTAATAGAGAAATCAAACTGCAAGAGTAGTATATACCCAAGTCCCAGCTACTTGGAAGGCTGAGGCAAGAGGATCACTCAAGCCCAATGAAGCCAACCTAGATAACATAGCAAGAGCCCATCTCTAAATAGAGATGTTGTCACAGTCATTTTCAACTATACTGCATTCCTTTCATAAACACCCATTGGAAAATTTTCCCGTAAAATACAAGTGTTTTAAACAATGGATTTTCTTCTCTTTTATGAACACTGAATCTTTTCATTGAATATGCTTCCTTCCCTGCTTTGGCCTAGGAAATTTCCATGGAGGACTGTATGAGTTTTATTTCTGTAAACTGTTTGTTTCCCTGATTTTGTGTGTGTGTGTGTGTGTGGCACCGGGGATTGAACTCACAACCTCACGCCTACCATGCAGGCGCTTAAGCCGCTGAGCCAAACCCCCAGCCCCAGTTTTTTGAGGCAGGGTCGCACTATGTAGCTAAGGCTGGCCTTGCGCCCACGTTGCAGCCCAAGCCAGCCTCGAACTCACAACGCTCTTCCTACCTCAGCCTCCTGAGTGCTGGGATTAAAGGTGTGCACCACCACGTGATTTTAATTTCTTAACCACCCTAACTCTTTGCCCTTAGTACTTCAATTAATTATTTTAGAGTAAAAATTGCTTTCTTTTTGAACAAAAAAGCTAAATATTCTATTTTGTTGCTCACTAGTTCTATCTTCAACAAACCACTAAAACATGAATAAATTCAGCTGAGTTCTTTGCCCCTTTATGACAGGGGTCATCTTTCCTCCAGCTTCTGCAAGCCTTCTGCTTGTTTTCTTCTGAGACCTCACCAGAATGCCTTGACCATCTGCATTTCCACAAGCGTTCTATTCACGATTACTTATATATTTTCTAAGAGATAGAGCATTCTGTTTAAATTCCTTTTCTGTGGGTTCTTATCAGAATTACCTTTAACATTCCATTCATGGAAATACTGTATCAACTTGTAGCATAGACTTCAAAACTCTTGGGAAAAAATAAGTTCTTGCTGCCCAAACCCAGGACTCAGTTCCAAAGCTTTCACATCTTTGTTACCACAATGCCCCCCTTCTTGATATTAATTTATGTTAAACAAATTACTATGGACAATGTGGCTTAAAAAACATTTTGTTCACAGTTCTAGAGACTGGAAAGTCAAGATCAAGATGCTGGTAGAAGGGGTAGGGCATATAGCTCAGTGGCACAGAAGCTTCCCAGCAAGTATGAGTTTTTGAGTTTGATTCCTGGTACAAAAAAATTTTTAAAAGATGCCAGTAGATCTGGTATCTGGTTAGAAGTCTCTTTTCAGTTTACAGAGAGCCACCTTCTCATTGTATCTTCATGTGGCCAAGAGTAAACTCTCATGTCTCTTTCATAAGGACACCAATCCCAACAGCAAGGGCTCCACCTTCATGACTACTCACCTCCCAGATGCTCTCCTCCTCAGACCTTCACCTTGAGGGTTAGATTGCAGCATATGAATGGAAGAGAGGGGTGGACACAAACTTTCAGTCCATAACCTGTGTTCTAGGGATGTCACATGTGTCACCCATCTCTTCATAGCAAGCTATGAAATCAATAAGTAATCTACTTTACAGATGAGAAGAATAAAGTTAGAAAGTTTAAATCTTTGTTCAAGGTTTTGTGGCTAGCATGTGGAGAACTGGGAAGCAAATCTACTCTTGTTCCCAGGTCTTATGTCACCCACTATGTTCAGGAGTCTAAAAGTGTGGTCTCACCAGACATGGTGGCAGCAACCTATAATCCTAGCAGAAGGATTGCCACAAGTTCAGGGCCAACTTGGGCTACACAGTGAGTTCAAGACCAGCCTAAACTACCTAGTGAGACCTGTCTCAAAAGAAAGAAAAGAAAAGGTTGATCTGCAGACTCCCTACATCAGAATGACCCAGTGTTCTTAGAATAGGAATTCCCAGGTGCCATCTCCAATATTCTAGGCAACAACTATTATAGGTCTGGGAAGGAGGTAGCAGTCTACATTATAAGTGTCCCAGGTACTATTCATGCTATACAGAGTCCTTCCTGGACCTCATCTTGGAATGAGAAGTTTATATTTGTAATCCCATGGAAAAGTTACTGGAATTCTAGTGAGTTAATTCCAATCTACCACTTCCAGGGCAACTCACAGTGAGAATAAAGACACTAAGACATATTTATAGTTATGGGGATCCAAGGGGCCCTAAGTCTGGCTAGGATGAAAGTTCATCAAAACAAAGGCCTCAACCCAGGCCCCAACCCAGATTTTACTAATTTGTGAAGAAGGAAGTGATTTGAGGATGAGTGACTATAAGAATGGCAAGAAATACTTGAGTACTGTGAGCTGGGCTAGGTAGGGGGCTTCAGAACACCTCTGTAATATGCAAAGAGAAGGATATGCAGGAAGACCAATTTGCATAACACAATTGAGGTAGCATCTAATGTTTTGGGGCCTAGGGTCAGTGCTTCAATTCTGATATGTAAACTTTTCTGCCCTGGGGACTCATAGCCTCTTATCTTGAGGCTGGGTCCCAGATGACAGCCCTGGAGCTATGGTTTTTCATCCCATTGGCTCAACCACCGTTTTTGGGAGTGGGTGTGGGGAGCAGGAAGCAGCCACTGTCACCTAGCTTCAAAGATTACTCATCAGCACCTTGGCCAGTCTTATTTACATTGCTTAAAGGCAACTGAAGGGATAAAGAAATAGCTCAGACAACTCTGTACATATCAATACATTGAGACTGGGCCAGGTTTAGCCAAAATGAAGGTAACTGCTCTTTATTCAAGGAGAGTTGTTCAGGTGGTCCTCCAAAAGTCCAGGAATACCTGTACCAGCTATAGAGTCACATGAACTCTGTTCAGACACTACATAACCTTTTCTAGCAATTTTTCCCTAACCGAGCAGCTGTTGATCTCTGTAAAAAAAAGTTCTAAGTCTGCTACTCAGTTGGCCTTGGTTGTGTATCCCTACATATGTGCTCTATATTATTAATCATTCTTCTTATGTCCTCTTTGGCTAATTTCCTCAAAGACACAGCTTCCCCACATACCCAGTATATTTTAGGCCAACAAAGAAGAGTTCTAAGGGGATACATTTATTGTGCTGGGCTGTCACAAAGACAAGCATGACCTTTGTTCTTTATAGTTCTGGAGGGCAGAACCACAGCAGTGGTAGAGGCTTTAGAGCATCCTTCCACTGAGTCTGCTCATGACACATGTGTTCATCTAGAAACCCATATAGACCTACCTTCAAGTTGCTCTCAGGAAAAGAGCAGGAAAGCCCATCAGTGCAGTGGTGGTTGCTCAAGGACTCTAAATGGAAGAGGATTCACTCCCTTGAGCCTGAAACACCTCTGTGCTCAGCTACAGGTGGACAGGCATCAAAGGTCACTGACCGTGAGGAAATGTGACACTAGGAGTCTCGCAGGCCTGAGAATGCCCAAGCCAACTGAATGTGTAAGCGTGGGTAGACGTCATGATGCCTTGGGGGTCACCCTGCAGCCACTAGTTGTGAACTACATGTAGAGGACCTATGGTTACTTTCATTTCTCTCACATTTCATAGCAGAAGATCTCCAGATTTACTAGCTTGAGTTGATGTATCCAGAAATTAGGTCTTACGGGAGACCAAGAAGTGTCATCATTGCTGTTTGTAGTGAGGGGTGTTTGTAGTTTTGTGAACCCTGTAACATGTAGCCTACTACTCTCTCTCCTTGGAATAGTCTGGTGTCCTAGTGGGGTCTGACCCCTGGATGTTTAGCACAGATGCCCAGAGCTGTAGTGCCACCTGTGGTTTCACTGGGCTGTCTGATTTTTGCAGTGCAGGCAACCTGGATGGCCTACGACATGGTCGTCATGCGCACCGACCCTGTGCTGGCAGAGTTTATGCGCCGGCTGGAGGATGCCTTCCTCAACTGCAAGGAGGAGATGGAGAAGAACTGGCAAGAGCTGCTCAGTGAGACCAAACGCAAGCAGTAAGCCCCACTGCCCAGCTACAGCCACCACCCACCACCTGCCTGTGTACAGAAGCTCAGGACCAGTCAGTTACTCTGATGTACAGCTGTATGCACAGTCTTGTTTCTCAATAAACTTATTTTGAAGCACATCCCCATGATCCCTTTCTGTCCTGCATCATAGTCTACTCAGGTTCTTACTGAGCCTTGCTAGCAAAGCATGGTGAGTATAAGATGCAGATGCTTCTTGGGTTGAACATGTACTTGGTGCCAGTGATACTAAGCATAGAATGAAAAGCAAAAAACTGCCCAGACAGGGACAAATCAGGCCAGGGATTCGGACAGGCAGTAGTACTAAATCAGATTTATTTATCTGCCTAAAGTGGGTTTCAAAGTGGGTAAGGGGAGAACACACATAATTTCTCATGTTGTGTACCCTGGCATTGGTGATCATGTTCTCACAACTTTCCTGAATGACAAGTGCCCAATATCCACAAGGAAAATGAGGGTTAAATGTCTTTTCCAATCTCACAGAGTTGTGAAAGAATAGAATTAGGGTGCAACTTGGGGCTCATTTCAGGGGAGGTTGCTGGGAGGCGGGGTAGGAGTCTGGAAGGCCTGAGAGAGACCCCAGAGGTGTGAAGGAGCCAAGCAGTGCTGGCTCTGCCTGGACAGGGAACATGGACAGGGGCTGCAGAGAGCAGAGCACAAATCCAACCCAGTTTTACAGGCAAGGGCTCCAAGTACCAGTCAGACCCACAGTGGGAGGGATGGGCCTGGCTCCCAAAAGGTCTCAGGATGGCTAAAGTCCCAGAGGTGAGGGTGTTTTCTAGGGACCTCTTTTCTGCCTCTTCCACCTTGACAGAACATAGGAGCACAAATATGTTTCCAGCCATCTCCTTCCCTGGCTGTGGGAGCACCAGGGAGTCCCACAGCAGAGGGATGACTTTGAACAAGCTGAGGCAGACTACACAGATAAGGACCAGGCAGGAAACCAGGGTGTGGCTGGGCAAGGAGGCAGTGTGGAGCCTGGGTTGGGGTAGGAAGGCAGAAGAGAGCTCACTCCACAAACAGGTGAGAGCTTTTAGGCAGAGAGGGAAAGGTATCACAGGACGTTCTTACCCATCTTCCTCCCCATGCCCCACATCCCCGCAGACCCACTGGGATGGTCTCCCCGAAGAGCCACCTCAGCCCTGGTTCTCTGCCAATGCTCAGAGCGAGGTCTGCAACCAGGCCTCAGAGGGCAGTGTCAGGATGAAAGGACACAGGACCCCCTTAGTCCCCAGAGGAAAGGGCTGCAGTTCTTTGGCCTGGAACTGAGCAGTCCCCTCAGAGACTGTGAAGGTGGCCGTGACCTGGTGGTTGAGGCAGTAAATAGTGTTGCCCAGCACAGCGCAGCGCAGTGGGGCAGGGTCAGGCAGTGGCAGTGAGGCAGCACGACTCCAGGAGCCTGTCACTGTGTTGTAACGCATCACGGCTGCACCCACACCCCGCAGCAGGTCAAAGCGGTACAGGAAGCCCCCCAGGGCCACCATGTCACTGGAGCGCCGGTGGCTGGCACTGTAGGGGCACTCATCCCAAGAGTCCTTCACAGGGCTGTATCTGAGCAGACGGTAGAAAAGGTGCCCTCCTGTGACATAGATGTCCCCACGGCAGGCCACAGCCTCATGGGCCACTGGGAAAGTGCCCGCAGGCAGGGGTGCCCGTGAGGTCCAGGTGTCTGTGCGTGGGTCATAGCACTCCATGCTGTACAGGCATTCACCTCCAATAGCATAAAGCAGCCCATCCAAGGCCACCAGCTTGAGTTGAGCTCGGGCCTGCTGCATGGGCCGAACCTGGCTCCAGATGTTGGTCAGAGGATTGTAGCAGAAAACCTCATTGGAGCAGACAGCCTTTGCACCAGAGCCACGGATGCCACCTGCCAGGAACAGGTAATTGTACATGGTGCAGAGGCCACAGCCCCGGAGTGGGGCCTCCTTGGGCACCTGGGTCAAGGGCCGCCACATGTTCTCTTGGGGGTTGAACACATGCAGGTGTGTATGAGCAGGCATGGGTGCTAGCTGGGTCACAGGGGCCTCCTCTCCATGAGAGCCCCTCATCAGCCCTGAGCGGCCCACCTGGTAGAGGCTAGGCAGCACTAGGAGCCCCAGCACCGCCTGGCCCTGGCCAGTCCGCAGGCTCAGGATACGCTCCCGTTCTGCCCCATTTAGCTGGCGGTAGAGGTGTGGGTCACCCAGCACGCGCAGCAGGTTGCTGCTCATTAAGGAGTAGGTCTCCTGGGCCAGCCCAGTCTCCCCATGCTGCTGGGCGAAGGCCAGCACCTCCAGGCAGCTGTCCAGGTCAAGCCGCTGCGGCCACAGCGCCATGCCTGTGGTAGACTCTAAGGCTTGAGAGAGGGGACTCCGGGGCCCCTTAACCACCCCCCAGCTTCCAGGCTTCTGCAGAAAAACCATAAGTTTCTGAGCCTCTTTCTGCTTTTCTGTGAGGATTTCTCTGCTGCCTGCTGAACTGCCTCCGTCCCCTGGCCCCTTTCCCTGGTACTGCCCGAGGGCTACCTGGCTGACCACCTCTTCTGAGCTCTGTGCGAGCTCACACATGCTACATTTCCTGGGCCTGGGGACAGGCTGGGAGTCCTGCTTAGTAGTGGGAGGTGGTGTGGGGCCAGGCTGCACCTGCACAGCAGGCAGTGAAAGAGTCCCTGGCATTGCGGCTGGGGGCAGTGAGTCCAAGTGTTTCTCTTTGCTTCCATCGCCTCCTGGGCCTGGAGGTGGGCCAGGGGTGGGAGCCCTGTTGGTCTTGAAGCTCACTGGCTGTGGCTGACATCCAGCCTCTGCCAGCACCCCCGTGCCTGCCTGCGTGACTGTCTCCAAAGAAGAGCTGTGCCTGTCCTGGTCGCTGGGGACAGCCCCTTCCAAGTGGGAACCAGAACACCTATCCTTAGAGTATGTGGAAGTGCTGGGATCTGAATGGTTTATTGGTGCTGCCCTTGGAGCACTCGCTTGAGGCCTCTCTTGCCTGGACAAGGGGTGGCTTCTAAGAACCATGGCAATAAGATTTCCCCAGCTTGTTAAACTCTGCCCTTCCTGGTACCCCTCAGCAAGTCCCACACTGGGGTCCCAAGACACGGGCTTTGACTCCCTTTCTGGGGCCGGGGTTGAGGCTAAGACTAGAGATGAAGTTGCAGTAGAGGCTGGCATCAGAGCTTGCAGAGAGGCTGGAGCTGGAGTTGAGACTGGGCTTAGAACTGGGGCTGGGGCTGGGGCTGGGGGTGACCCTGAGGCTGGGGATGACGCCGGGGCTTGGGCTGGGGGTGATCCTGGAGCTGGGGCTGGGGCTGGGGCTGGGGCTGGGGGTGACCCTGGGGCTGGGGGTGACACAGGGGCTTGGGGTGACGCTGGGGCGGGGGCTAGGGATGATCCTGGGGCTGGGGCTGGGGCTGGGGCTGGGGCTGGGGCTGGGGTTGGGGGCGACGCTTGGATTGGGGGTGACGCGGGGGTCACAGCTGAAGCAACACCTGGGGCTGAGGCTGAGACCGGGACAGAGGAGTGGAGTGGCGCTGCTCTGCGATTTGCAGCCTTGGAAGGCACCTGGGTGACTCTAAGGCGCAAAGGGTTTGAAGGAGCGGGATCGGGGGCTGCGAGGTGGTGGCCGGGAGAGGACCCCTGGGCTGCCCGCTTGCTGTCCCCGCTTTTCAGGAACCCTGTACCCTCCCCGACGCAGGGATTTCCCTGCATCTTGGTCCCGGCAGGCCCTGAGGCCTCCACCTGCTCATTCTCGCGGCCTGCGACGCGGCCAGGGTTCACACAGGGCCAGCCCTCCTCGCGTCCCTGGGCCCCCGGAGTTCCCTGGGCGGCTGCCGCCGCATCCACCGCGTCCCACACGCTGGCGGCGGCGCCCAGGCGCAAAGGGTCCGGCCTGGCCGGGCGGGCGCATCTGTCCCCCGAGCCTGCGTCCCCGCGCCGCCGCCGGCCGCTCCGGCCTCTGCCCCGCGGGCCCAAGTTGCCTGCATCCACCTGTAGCTCTGCTTCGCAGGCAGGACTCCGAGGAGTGAAGTGGATCAGGAGGGGCGCGGAGATCCCCCCTGCTTTGCTCCTATCCAGGACGTCACCGTCTGGCTTTGGAGGCTCATTTTCATCCCCTCGCAGGGTTCCTGGGGTGGTGTCACGCTGCTGTCCCACAGTCCCTCTGCTGGCCACCTCGCTGAGCGTCTTGAGGGGAAGCAGGACCAGACCTCCGCCCCACGGGGACTCCCCGTCGTGGGCTCCAGTTGGAACAGGGGCCCCCTGGCCTCTTCCTGGAGAGTCTGACTTCCCCTGCCCTGAGCTCTGTCTCTCCAAGTCACTGAACTTGGACTGGGCCTGCAGACTCGGCATGGCTGCTCCTACCTGAGCAAGCTGGCCCCTAGGGGCTGTTGACTCGGGTCCTGCCACGACCTGGTCCTGTCCGGAGCCAAACCAGTGCAGAGCCAGCGCTGTGGCAGCTACCACAGCCAGAGCCAGCAGGGCGAGCGCAGCTCCGCCCGAGTCATCCTCACCATTCCCATCCCAGCCCCAGAGGGGTCCGCTGGTCTCCAAGGCACCCTGGATCATGGTGCTGGGAAGCCTGTCGCAAGCTGGCAGCTGCTGGTGCCCCACACAGGGCCCTAGGCTGGCTCTGCAAAGATGGCATCAAGAAGGCCCCGCCCAGGGCCTGGGTTAAGGTAGATCTGTTAGCAAGGCCTGGGGAAGGTGGATCTGGCTGCACTCTGGCTTGGAAATTCGTCAGCAGGCCTGTGATGGTATCAGGGAAGCCTGTGGCCTGCAACGATCTTCTCAGCTGCCCACCAGCTTATGCCTCCTCCTTTTCCTGGGGTCCCAGGTCAAATGACAGTGTTCCTAAACACTGATCCAGTGGCCTAGTCAACCTGCTTCTGCCTGACACCCCCCCAGTTCATCCCACACCCCTGTCCAGTCTCAGGGGGCTCTGACAGGGAAGGGTTACCAGTGGGGAGATGTTATCTCTACACTTAGCAACATGATGCAGCCCTGATGAGGTTACCAGAAACTGGAGAGGCTGATTCCACTACAGCCAGCAAGGTGCAACAGGCCAGGGGAGGGGGGAAGACTGAGGAGGAGCCCTGGGTATAGGTCCAGCAGTAAGGCTGCCATGGTTTATGTCATGAGGGGCTGGGGTTCCCACACCCCCTCCTCCAGCACCCTGAGCTCACCAGAGATGGTGTAGAGTTTTCAAGAGAAAAATAAAATGAAATTTAAAAACCCAAAAGTTACATTTCCCTCTTTGTGGTCAGGCTTATTCCAACCAACTAGTCCTGGGTGTCCTGGGCCCCCAGTACCTCCTTAGACTACCCAGGTGTAGATCCATCACAGCCCTGGAGAGCCCTGAGTCCAGGCTGCTCCTGCTTCTGGTACTGTGTCAGTAAATTCTCTCTGGCCCAGGTGGCTCTCCCAGCCAACTTCTGATGTTCTCCTCTCAGCCTTCGGCCTGAGCTGAGGGCCATCCTTCAAGAGCAGACTCTAGCTCACTCCTTGCCTGGGCCTAGTCTCCTGAGGCCTGCAGTGAGTGTATCTACCCAGTGTGAGTGCTTGGTTTCTTAGGGAGGAACCTATCTCCTACATCTGCTTCTCACACAAGCCCATCTCAGGAGTGAATCTTGGGACGGGTGGGGACCAGACATGAAACAGAACCTGGAGAGTCCCTGGGACAAAATACCCTCAAAAGTGGGCTTTTTCCTCCCTTAAACGTAGTGGGGCCAGGGACTTCACCCTGACTCAGGTATCAAGGAGATGCCAAGTTCAACCCTGGCACTCAGCCTGGGTTCTGCTGAGCCTCAAGTGTCTCCTCTGGCCTGGTCCCCTCTCAGCCTCCCCCAGTACTATTATATGGCAGTGGGACGGTGGAATGGGCCCCACACCTTAAGACAGACTTCAGGTTGGGGGAGGGCTTTCTTGCCCTTATTCTGTGCCCCAGGCCAAAGCTCTACCTCTTGGTTAAATTGGGGTCCGAAGACCTGGGCAGTATGGAGCTGACTCCCTCCTTTCCCAATAGGCCATTTGGAGCCCATCAGTCAGCTCTACCTAGCTTCAAAGGCCCAATCAGTGTCCCAGATCACTGCCTGGAAGAGGAGGATCTATCAAGGGATGGGGGACACCACAAGTGGAGGAACAAGCACAAGCTTCATCCCAACCAACTCCACAAGCTGTGAGGATTCCAGCAGGTACTGCAGACACACAGGTAAGCAAGGACCTACTCAGTCCCATCCAAAACTGCCCTGCACGGAGAGACTCGTTGTGGCAAGGGTGACTGGGGATGTGTTGTCTGCCCAAAGTGGGATCCTTGTGCTTTTACTTCTCAAAGAATTAAAATGTAGCTGTGCTAGAAAGTAACAGAACCTTGAAGTGCCTGCAGAAATGTGAGACACACAACGGGCCTGAGTGTGCTGTCAGAAATACTTTTTTTTTTTTGTTTTTAATTTGCGGCACCGGGGATTGAACTCACAGCCTCACGCCTGCCAGACAGGTGCTTATGCCAGTGAGCCAAATTCCCGGCCCTTGTCAGAAATACTTTTAAGGAAAACAGTAAAAATAGAGCTAAGGGGTTCCAGGAAGCTCCGGCCTTTAGCACCCTCCTGAGAGTCCCCCTTTTCCCAAAGGCTGCTGAGGCTCAGCCCTCAGGAACACATCTCAGTCCCAGCAGGAGCAGAGACAGACAGTGTCACCGTACAGCACAGACCCACAGGAATAGGTGCCACCGCCACCTGTGTGCTGGCAGGAGTCACCCTGTGGCACTCATCACTGCACCGGTGCTGAGCCTGGTGATGAAGGAAGAGCACAGAAAGGGCGAATGTGGGTCCCCGTGGAGAGCAAGCTAGGGGAGCACCACAAATGCACACAGAACAGAAAGGTAAGGTGCTCTTTATTTCCAAAATTATCTAAGAATTGGAAACATTGTATACTCAGAAGAGATATAAAATAGTTAACTGTTATTATTTAATTATGTTAATCTTTAAAAGTACATGTGTAGATATATATACATATGCACAAGTAAATCTAGAATAATTTTAAGGCTTAGAAAATATACATATACCATAATTATTATATATGTATTATATTATTATAATAATTATTGTTGCATGCTTGCACAGTAATTATTGTACACATCAGGAAATACTTAAAGAATTCAACTAGGGACTGGAGATGAACCTCAGGGGCAGAGCATGTACTTAGCATGCACAAGGTCCCATCCCCAACAGTGCCCTCCTCACCAAAAAAGTTCTTATTAGAAGAAACAGCAAAATACCATTTATAATTTAAAAAGTGTGTGTTCAATAACATAAGAATGATAGAGAAAACATGCCTATGATTTTAAAATATGGTATTGAAAAACTTATATAATTGTTGGGAGCCACTGAAGCTGGAAATTGACCATACGTGCCAGGCTGAGCTTGGCTGTGGGAAGAACAAAGAGCGCCCAGGGCAAGCCACCTCAAGAAACTGGTTCAGCCCAGAGAACACCTAGCCCCAAGATGATCTGAACAGTGGGTTGCTAGGACAACGGGGTGTCATGTGACATTAAATTGCTCCAAGGTATAAATAAACACCTCTGCAGCACGAGGCCAGTTCCTTTCCTCCCATAGGGAGAGTAAGGGCTCCACCTGACCCAGGGGTGTCATGTGACATTAAATTGCTCCAAGGTATAAATAAACACCTCTGCAGCACGGGGCCAGTTCCTTTCCTCCCATAGGGAGAGTAAGGGCTCCACCTGACCCCAGCGTCGTCTCTCATTTTCTCATCCTCTCACAGTCCTTCGCCTCAGGAACCTCAAGAGCCGCATGGGGAGCAGCATGTAATAATCACTGGTAATGTGGTCGTAAAGGTTCTTTTAGTATATGTGCTACTGAAGCAAGCACCATGGTTACAAAGTTTAAAACAAACATCAATAGAATACAAGGGACATAAAAATAAAATCTTTAAATAAGAAACAGTATGGGAGTGTGGGCGTGGTAGAGCATGCGTGTAATCCCAGGACTCTGGAGGCTGAGACAGGAGGATTGCTAGGAGTTCAAGGTCAAAGATCAACCCGGGGTGAGGTCAAGGCCTGGTTGATCTACATAGCAAGACCCTGATGCAAAAAACAAAAAATTAAATTTAAGAAAAAATTTCCAATTTACAGCATTCGTCAATTGGAAACTTTTGTGCATGTGATGCTAGGGATTGAACCCAGGGTTGCATACATGCTAGGCAAACACTGTAGCAATGAGCTACATCCCCAACCTAATAAATTGGAAAAGTTAATATGATATGAATTATCCCTAAATTTATCCATAGAGTCAATGTAATTTCATCACAATCCCAACAGGTGGGCTCTGTGTATTCATAAAACATCGAAGAGTTTCAGGCAGTCAAAATCTAGGGCAATGTCAGGGAGGAAGAACCATCCCTCAAAGCTGCTTTATCTGGAGCCATTTGCAAATGAAGAACAAACAGCTTTGAAACTGGGTAGTGGCTTGAAGCTGGGACAAAAGGAAGGCAGGCCAGAGCCCACCTGTCTGCAGGTCTGACAGACTACCTCAGGGTAAGAGTAAGTTAGGCAGTCCCTACGTAGATTTGAGTCTGGCATTCATGTAACTTAAGTGACCATCATCTGATCTGAACTAGTCCTAACATCAGATCCCTAATTTAAATCCTCTCATAAGATAGGTATGATTATCCTAGACCTCAAATTATTTCTACTTCTGTGTGTGTGTGTGTGTGTGTGTGTGTGTACACTGGGGATTGAAATCAGGGCCTTTTCACTGAGCTACATCCCAAGTCATTTCACTTTTTCATTTTGAGACAGGATTTCAATAAATTATCCAGACTAGCCTCAAACCTAAAACCTTCCTGCCTCAACTTTCTAAATAGCTGAGATTACAGGCTTGCACCACTGGATCTGGCTTCGCTTCGACAAATAGTTTCACACTAAAAATCCAGGTCACGAGCCGGGCGTGGTGGCACATGCCTTTAATCCCAGCACTCGGGAGGCTGAGGTAGGTGGAGTGTTGAGAGTTTAAGGCGGGCCTGAGCTACATAGTGCGACCCTGCCTCAAAAAACTAGGACTGGGAGTTTGGCTCAGTGGCTTAAGCACCTGTCTGGCAGGCGTGAGGTTGTGAGTTCAATCCCTAGTACTGAAAAAAAAAAAAAAAAAAAAGTCCAGGTCACAAACATAAGGAAATAAGACACAATAACTGAGAACTAGCAAACATAATAAACATACAACAGAAAAGTCCTGCAAAGCCTAGGGATAGTGTGCTATCAAATAAAGACCATAAAGTATTCATGCTTACAGAAATTAAACCCAGGCTCAGCATAGCAGACCTGAAAATGAACTTCAATAAAAATTTAGAATGGAAAATTTATAACTAAAATTTCTTAAAGAGGACAAGAAAAAAAATACATCCAAATTAGAAAGGAAGAAGTAAAACCATTTTAGATTATATGATTTATATGTAAAGAAAATCCCAGAGTCCACAAGAAACAACTAGAGCTAATAAACAAATTCAACAAAGTACAAGTTCAGCATCCAAAAATCAGCTGTGTCTCTATACAACAGCAACGAAAAACCTGAAAAAGAAATTAAAAAAACAAAAAAAGAGACAGGGTTTTCCCTATGTAGTTCAGACTGGTCTTGAATTTACTATGTAGCCCAGGCTGGCCTCAAACTTGTGATGACACTCCTGCCTCAGCCTCCTAAGTGCTGGGATTACAGGCATGCCCTGGCAATTTCATTTTTTAAAGGTACCCAAAAGAATCAAGTACTTGAGAATAAATTTAACCAAAGAAATGAAACGCATGTATGCTGATAGCCACAAGACATTGCTGAAAGAAATTAAAGAAAATTGCTAGGTGTGGTGGCACACACCTAAAATTTTAGCACTTTGGAGGCCAAGGCAGAAGGATCACAGGAGTTCAAGGCAAGTCTGAGCTACATAGTGAGTTCAAGGTCAGCCTGAACTGTATAGCAAGACCCTGTCTCAAAACAAAACAAAACAAAACAAAACAAAACAAAACAAAACAAAACAAAAAACAAAAACATCAAGTGTGATGGCATTCCAGGAAATAAAATACAGAAATTCAAAATAACTTTTTAAAAAAGAAAGAAAATCAAAATAAATGGAAAGACATCCTATGTTCATGGATTAGAAGTCTTAATATTGTTAACACTACCCATAAAGATCTATAGGTTCAGAATTCCAACAGCCTCTTCTATGGTAATGGAAAAGTCAATTCTCAGTCCTCAAATTCATATAGAGGCCATGCATGGTGGCACACTCGTGTGATCCCAGCACTCCAGAGGCTGAGGCAGGAGGATCACAGTGAGTTTGAGGTCAGCCTGAGCTACATAAGTCACTTCAAGCCCAGCCTGCACTACAAAGTAAGACCCTGCCTCAAAAGAAAGAAAGAAAGAAAGAAAGAAAGAAAGAAAGAAAGAAAGAAAGCAAACAAGCAAGCAATAAGCGAAACTACAGAATGAGAAAAGCACTTTCTTTCTTTCTTTTTTTTTTTTTTTTTTTGTGGCACTGGGGGATCAAACTCACAACCTTGCAACTACCAGGTGGGCGCTTAAGCTGCTGAGCCAAACTCCCAGCCCCAGATTTTTGAGACAGGGTCGCACTATGTAGTTCAGGCCAGCCTTGTGCTCACGTTGTAGCCCAAGCCGGCCTGGAACTCACAATGCTCCACCTACCTCAGCCTCCCAAGTGCTGGGATTAAAGGCGTGTGCTACCATGCCCGGCCAAGAAAAAGCATTTTCAAATCATGCCTCTGATAAAGGTCTAATACCCAGAATATATAAAGAACTCTTACAATTTAAGGAAAAAAATTTAAATGGACTTGAACAGACATGTCTCCAAAGATGCACAAATGGCTATCAAGTGAAGGAAGAGGTATACACTATCATGAATTAATGTCACTGAATTTTATGCTTGTCAGCACCTATACTGCCCTGAATATACCCAATCTCATCTGAATTTTACACCTGAAAATGATCAGAATGATGAATATGATCACACTGCCCCCAAAATGCCATTATTCCGTGACACAGGCAAGACATGTCTATCCTGAAGGCACGAGGTAAAGTCTCAACAGTGAGGTTGACCAGAATCTGCACTGTGTTGAACAGCCACTGGCTCGGGTTAGGGAGAGGCCTTTAACACCTCGTTTCTCTAATCAAGGAGAAATGGACCAGTTCCAAGGCCCAGGAAAGTCCTCAGAGCATGCACACCAAGCCCTCGGGAGAGGCCATAACAGGAGCAGTAACAACCAAGGCCTTCCTGTCCCCACAGCCTGGCCCTGCCAGACAGCCAGTTCTCAGCTAAGCCACCAGAGTGCAAGAATATGTATCTAGTTCACGGTTCTGGAATTTCATCAGGAATCACTTGGCTATCATTCACATCAACAACCAATGAAATAACAGACAAATAAATCCAGAAGAAATTATTGCAAAGACAAACAAAATCTATTACGTTTTATTCAGAAATAGAGCACAGGGTGACGGGGCTTCTCTAAGCAGAAGCTCTTCCAAAGACACTGCTTGATAAGGTGATTAAATTAAAAACCATACACCCATATTTTGTTTTTAAATTTTGTAAAATAAGAACAAGTAAACCAAAAGAAAAACAAAATGTTTTCCTTGACAGATATAACAGAGAACTTCATCGAGGGCAAACAACTCCTGATACTGTGGAGAATGGGGGCAGCGTTGCGGCGCCCTCTGGTGGTGGTGCTTGGATAACGCCCTCCCAAATCCAGGGAGGGGAGCTCATAACAGTTCAAATGCAATCTCAACTGTTGCAAAATATATCTAGAAACTGGATTAGTATGTCCGTGGAAGAGATATACTCAAGGCACACCTAAAACATTTTTTACATTCCCGTGGGCCTTTTTGCACTGGCCGGTATTTTCTGTCGTAAATTGAAAACAAACTGATCGTGGTTATGCAGTGTGGATGAGTCTGTATGTGAAGCAGGTCACAAAGTGAGAATATAAAATGGTACTACCATTCTGGAAAGTAGCTTGGCAGTTTCTTTGAAGCAGAAGCATGCACTTATACATGACCCTCCTGATCACTCTTGGGCATTTAAAGAGAAGCAGAAACTGACATTCACACAAAAATTTGAGCATAGCCACCTGGGTGTGGTGGCTCACTTGTAATCCCAGCACTCTGGAGGCTGTGATCAGATGGATCCTCCTCTCTTCCTTCCTTGTACTGATAAATGAGTTTATTTGGCCTCTTGGAGGCCAAGTCCACAGAAGAAGCGGTGTGACAAGATCTGTATCCTGGGGTGGCCCTCTTCTCCTCCTCCTCATCCCTCGTATTCTGTCTAATACCACAGTGTGCAGGATTCCTGCCTGACTCTTGTTCTCTTAGGAACCCAGGCTTAATTAGCCTATTTTCAGTCATTAATTATCAGAGCACTTACAGCTATGAGAATGAGGCAGGAAGATCACTGTGAGTTCGAGGACAGCCTGGGCTAGACAGTGAGTTGAAGGCCTAAACTATATAGTGAGACTCTGTCTCAAAATAAACAAATAAATAAAACCTGAACATAATTATGTTCATAGCTTCTGACTTTTAATAGCCAAGCTGTTTATCAATGAAAATAAGAATGCTAAGTATCAAAATGACTAGATACAACTAAAACCAAATTTAGAGAAAAATCATTTCCATAGCTCTGATAATTTACACAAGCTCACCTGGTGGAGCCCATTTCCAGCATTTCCAGCACTTCCGTGCTGCATGGAGATGAGGATTTGGGCAGCTGGCCAGTCCAGGCATAGCAGTCACCACAGGAGGCTGACAAGTGGGGGGAATCCAGCTAGAAGGATCTGTATGGGCTTCAGAGGGCCGGATACATTAGCAAATAGTTTTTTAATTAGCCAAAAAAAGTGTTTAAAAGCAGAAAATAAACAGAAAACAAAGAATAAATGATTTTGTATTTCAAAAACTACAGGTAGGGCCAGGGATTTAGCTCAGTGGTGTAAGTGCCTGCCTGGCAAGCAAGAGGTCATGAGTTCAATCTCCGGTACCAAAAAGAAAAACAAAAAACTACAGGTAACTAAATATGAGAAATTAAGGCAATCACCCCTTTTCAGAGTTCATATGATTAATATGTGATCCTTTGAGCATATCAGCTGAAGAGCATGACACTCAGGGACATGAATATGCTTTCCTTCCAATTATTTGAAAGGTATGTATTCACTCAGACATCTGTCTGTCCCCCGTCTCCCAGGTGCAGGAGACTGAGCCTGCGGCCTTGTGCGCATGAAGGAGCTAGCTCTCAACCCCAGAAACATGTCATACAAGTGCATCAGTGCAACCACCCCTGTGACTTACGAAGTCTTCCTTCTTTTTCAGCTTTATGGGCTGCTTCTTGCTCCCCACCCCCATTGTCACAACAGCTCCTGTGGCCTGTTTACATTTAGTGGAAGAATTTATTTTTATTCCTCAAAATTCAGTTTTTAATTTTACAGTGATTTTTCATCTGTCCCTTTATGGCAGGAGAGCGATTTCAAGGCTTTCTTGTTTGTCTTTGCCTTCTCTTGGTTTTCTTGTCCCTCCCCACAATAATGGAGATTGAACCTAGGGCCTTTGTACTGCATTACTACATCACTAGCCCTGTTTCTTCCATTTTTTATTTTGAGACAAGGTCTCACTAAGTCACTGAATTTCCCAGACTAGGCTTGAACTCTTGATCCTTCTGCCTCAGCCTCCCAGAGTCCTGCAATTATAGGTCCCACCATGCTACAACATACAAATAAAGAAACTGCACCAGGAATTTGGATGTAGACCTACATGAGTTTCTTACAATTGGCACTTTTAAAACAACTTTTCAAGGTAATTATCCTGAGTTTCATAGTAACCTAGCTGGGAAGATGGAGTCTTCTTGCACCCCAGTAGGATGTTAAAATATACCATGGGTGCACCTATGAGATTGTAGGAGCCTGAGAAGCTGTGGTCACCATATACCCCAAAACCTGCCGGTTTAGGAAAGGTGCTGAGAATGCAGCCCAGGCACCCAGCACAGCAGCTACCAGCCTCTTGATGGATTTCAGTATGCCAGTGCTCGTTTCTGCCAAATTTCTGACCTAAGGCTGCCATGAGTCCTGGGGTTCTGCGCTCTTATCTTTTTTGAAATCCACACTCCATCTCTAAATTGGAGGCAACAAAGTGTTTCAGCAAAGGGGCAGGCTATGACTATTTTGCCTGTACGGGTCACTCACTCAATTCTGCATCGCAGCATAAAAGCAACCACAGAAAACAGTCAACAGATGCATGTGGCTGTCCCAATGAAATGGCACCTACAAGAGTGGGGTTCAGATACAGTGACCCCAGCGATCCTGTGGCTTACTGATGTTTCCTGCATGTATCTTAGACCTCTCCACCCTTCCTGGGACACAGACATTTCAAGTCTAAAATGCTTAGAAGTCTTGATATTCCACCTGTCCCACATGTGGTCAGTAGCATTCAGCTCCTATTCCACTTATTTTCCTGTATTTTAGAACTCAAAAGCAACACTTATATTTTGCAGATCCTTTACAGCTGAGTACTGGGGCAGTTGTTGGGTTCGGTGCACCTGCATGCAATGGGAAGGCAGAAGTGATACAGGCTGTGGTCGCCAAGGTTCCTTCCATGCATGACTGCAGTCTCTGAGACACAGGACCAAGCACAGGTGTCAGGCTTAGGGCCTGGAAAGGGTTAGGGTTGCTAACCCAAGTGTGCTGTTGGCTGGACCTTTGAGCATGGGGTGTTGACCACACCTGTGGAGATTGTGTTGGGCTGGAGAGAAATGTGGCTGCCATCTGGCTACTGAAGACATTTCCACCACACATTGCCAGTTCCTTCCAGTCTTTAAGAAGACAGACATTTTATGTAATGTTGGGTGAAAATTTTAGAAAGAATTTTATGAGCTAGTAAAAACATTTGCATAGTCAGATTTTGGCTGAATGGCCTGTTTGCAATCTTGGACACTGTGCTGTTAAAACTAAACAATGACAATAAACACGAATCAAATGATTTCAAGTGAATACTTTAATTCTAGAGTATAAGGTGTGAGAGAATGGCAGTGTATATGAGTGAAGTAAATTATAATAGTGAACCCTTATATAAATATTTTAAAATTTAAATATCCCAAAAAGATGTCATCAGTCTTGGATGTCATGATGGTATGGAGTCACGTTTGAGGCGTGTTGTTTTTACTTTTTTAAACAATAGGGTATAAACTAAAACCAGAAATCAGCAATCAGCAGAACAAAGTGCATTTAGATATCTGACTTATGATGGAAAATGAGTTCTGATTTCCTATCTGCTCATCTGGATTAGCACTGTCAGCAGCCTGGAAATAAGTTTGCTGGCACAACTGTTTGGGACCCTTACTTTGAAAATCCTTGTTAGTAAGTCATTAATGTAGCTGGGCTTGGTGGCACATGCTGGTAATCCCAGCAGGAGACAGGCAGGATCACCACGAGTTGAATGCCAATCTGAACTACAGTTCGCAGTGACACCGTGTCTCAAAAAACAAAAACAAAAAAATTTAAATTTAAAAATGAAATATTTATTCAAATTTCACACATATTTGAAATTTATAAAAAACTGAGTTTATAATTACAGGTGTGTATCATCTGTAATACCCATCTCGAGTTTCTTTTCATCCAGAAGTTTTTCAAAGGACTAAGCATTTTTCTTCCTTCTTTTCTTTTATATTTTATGGTTTGGTTACGATTGTATTGGAGTATGATTAAGTCCTGTGTCTTACCAAATCCCTTTACTCAATTTGCATGATTATCTTCTGGTCTTTTTTTTTTTTTAAACAAATATTTTGTGAGTTTAAGTACATAAAGTTCTCTCCACATATAAATTGAGCTTGCTATGTATATCATTTCTTTATTCCCAAACTGCGTTTTTCCGTCTGCAGATCGTCTAACTCTGGAATGGGTGCATCAAACCCGGTGGAAGGGTGCGGCCCCTTCTGGTCTGTGGCTGAGCCTGGGTCCTTCCCCAGTGGCTGAACCCGCAGAGGTGGGGTGAGCGCTGTGTGCCAGTCCCGTTGCCTGGAAGCAGCTGGGGACACAATGGGTCTTGAGAGTTGGGCGGGGGTAGGGTGAGGTGTCCAGCTACCCTGCTTTGTCCTCCAAGCCAGCAGGTCAGTGTTCCCCGGGTGCCTCAGTAGGCCCTGCCCCATAACCTTTCCCAGCGCCCCAAAACCTCCTTCCCCCACCCCGAATCCGCGGAACTCCCTTCCCCAAGTCTGGGTCTACACTCGGTGCCATTCGGGGATCAGAGATCGAGAGGGCTGCGAAGCTCGTCCCCTGGCCCGGTCCCGCTGCGCCAGGCGCCCTATGGTCCCGGTTTGTTTTCTGAGCGCCCGGGATACGCACCCCCGCCGAGCGAGCGGATCCGGATTCGGAGCCGCCGCTGCCTCCTGCCCTCAGGTGCAGCCACCACACTATGGGCTCCGACGTCTGGGTCGGGCCTTGGCGGCCTCACCGACCCCGCGGCCCCATCGCCGCGCTGTACAGAGGTCCGGGGCCCAAGTACAAGCTGCCGCCCAACACCGGTAGGGCGGGCGGGCCGTGAGGCCGCGGGTGGGGGGGAGAGCCGGGGGTGGGGGCGGGGAGGTGGGCGGGTAGTGTTAGGCGGGGGTTCAGCCTGAGAGACCGCCACGGAGACAGCGGTGGGGTGGGAGCGACAGGACGGGTCGGGCGGCCAGTCTTACGTGGGGCACCCTCCCCCCAGGCTACCTTCTGCATGACCCTTCGCGGCCGCGCGCTCCCGCCTTCACCTTCGGAATGCGCCTCCCAGCGCAGCAGACTACGTGCGGGCCCGGGCCGGGCCACCTGGTGCCGCCTCGCATGACCGCACGAGGCCCTGGAGGCGGCCCTGCTTACTCCATCCAGGGCCGCATGCGACACTCTGCACCCTTCCGCACTCCTGGACCGGGTCAGGATCCCTGGGGCCTTGGCCTTCCCGGGGAGGGCACCTACGACTCCCCTGAGCCCCGGGGCCCCTTGGCATCCAAGCACCCTAACCCAGACCCCAGAGTCCAGAACCCCCGGCCCCAAGGGGCTTTGCCAGCGTTGGCCGGATCCCCGTCCCAGTCCCCAAATCCGCACCCGATCCACACCCATGTGCCCCGCAGGCAGGTACTTCCCGGAACGCGCGGGGAACGCCACGTACCCCAGCGCGCCTAGCCACACCATCGCGCCTCGCAACTGGGGTGTCCGTGGCTGGCAGCAGACTCCAGGTGAGAATGGAAAGCCCCATTCCTGCATCCTGACCCCCAGCCAACCCTGGGCATACCAAGCAGACCCTTGTGCTCCTCCCAGGCCCCGCGACCTACACGGTGCCCTCGCTCCTGGGCCCGAGTGTCGTCAGCAAGGTCTCGGCGCCCACCTACTCCATCTACGGCCGCAGCGCGGTGGGCAGCTGCTTCGAGGACCTCAGCAAGGTTCGGGGTCGCGAGCACGGGGTGGGCCCCGGACCAGGGCCGGGGGACACAGTGGGACCCACGACTTCTTCCCTCCCGCAGAGCCCAGGGCCCTGCGCCTACCACGTGGTAAACCCCGGGATCTACAAGACCCGAGCCCCCCAGTTCACGATGCTAGCGCGGACTTCACCTCCTCGGGACAACACGCTCAAGCCGGGGCCTGCGGCCTACAACGTGAACCAGGTGGTCTGGAGCCCAAGAACGAGGGTCCCGGGCAGGGTGCGTGACCTGAGGCCCGCTTGGATCGGGACCTCGGGAACCGCGGGCTCCGGGAGGTCAGCTGCGTCTCCTGGGTCCGCAGCACCGGAAGCCCGGCGGCTGGAGCTTCGGGATCCGCCACTCGGACTACCTGGCCCGGATGGTGACCGACGTGGACAAGTGACTCGGCGGGCGGGTAGCCCTTTACTTAAAGTTTCCGAGCCAGCCGCGTGTCCACTTCTCTCTCCGCGCCGTGGGCGAGGCCTTGCCTTGTAGAACGTGGGGGTTGGTGGGGAGGACGGAAGACGAACACGCAGGCGCAGCGCTGCAGCCCGGAAGTCCGGCGCTCACTAGGCAGCTCGGGATTGACCGAGGACCGGCAAGCCCCGCCCCGACTGCTAGGATTCTTCCAAACCTGGCCCCCGGCGGCCAGTGACTAGGAGTGCGCAGACTCTGCGTCTCTGCCTCTGGTGGCTGGCGACGCGGCGTGAACTGTAAAGGAAACGGAGCCGGACGGCCAGCGGGCGAGGGCTGCCATAATAAATAGGTACGGGCGGGATCGAGCTGTGAAGCTGAGAAGTGTAAGCCAGACACGGGGCGTCAGGGTGGACGTTGGACACCGGAGCAGGGTCGGGACAAGTGCGTGTGACCGCGGAGACACAGGATCAGGTTCCAGGGTGTCTCATTCCCCGCAGGCCCGGAGTAATGGCGACCCCGGAAACCCGGGCCCCACCTCCCCCTGCACCAAGTGGCCTCTCTGAGGAAGGGAGACAGGGACCTCCGGACGCCCCTCCAGAGCTCAAGCAGCTCCCTGAGCTGATTCGCAGGAAGCGAGACAGAGAGCGCCTGAGTGAGGAGGATATCAGGGCCTTCGTGCGTGCGGTGGTGGACGGCAGTGCACAGGATACACAGATCGGTGTGTGGGAGGGCTGGACACCCTGAACCATGACCAGGACCCAGGCGCCAACTGCCCCACAGAATGCCCAGCCCCAGCCAGGGATGCCACTATGCCGCCGCCCGCTCCCCCCCCCCCCGTTTCCACCATATTCATGCTATGGGGACACCCTTCTCGTGTGTCTGCAACTTAGGGGCTATGCTGATGGCCATCCGGCTGCAGGGCATGGATCTGGAGGAGACTTCTGCATTGACTCAGGCCCTGGCCAAGTCTGGGCAGCAGCTGGAGTGGCCAGAAGCCTGGCACCAGCAGCTGGTGGACAAACATTCCACAGGGGGCGTGGGTGACAAGGTCAGCCTGGTCCTGGCACCTGCCCTGGCCGCATGTGGCTGCAAGGTTAGAAACCACTTCCTCTCCAGAACCTCTGACCCCAACAGTAAGCAATCGGCCAGCCATGGGCAACTCCCAATCTTGTCTGACCCAGACTGAGCCCCCAAACACACGATCCCTCTTGTCTCACCCAACTCCAGAACAGAGCGTGGGTCTCCTCAAGTCCACATTAGGTCCCTTGGAATAAGACCAAGGTACAAAGACAGAAATTTCTTCATCCCCCTCTGTACCTGGGAGGACACCAGGGGAAGAGTTGAGTACTCCTGTGTCTCTCAGGCTTCTGTCCCCAGGGATGGGTCCACCTCTTACACACACACACCAGCCAAGACAATTTATTGTCCATTCCCCCTTCATTAGCTGGAAACCCACTTAGTATTCCTCCCTACCAGGTGCCAATGATCAGCGGAAGAGGTCTGGGGCACACAGGTGGCACCCTGGATAAGCTAGAGTCCATTCCTGGATTCAGTGTCATCCAGAGCCCTGAACAGGTATGGGTGGGGCCGTACTGGTCCTTGACATGGGCTGACAGGAGACATGGGCCATTATCACTGATAAGCACTTTATGAGAACTCAAAGGTTGACAGTCATTGAACTTGAGTCAGAGTCATCAGCAGAACTTTGACCAAGACCATTCCTGGGGACTTGGGCTGCAACCATACACAGATCTTTAACGCCAGGCCAAAAGTCAATCATTGTTGAGAACTTAACAGAATCACCTCTAGGTCACTGAGTTCTAGGCCTTTGCTGAGTCGCTGGTGAGGGCCAGCGATGGGACCCTGCATCAGCACTCACCTGCGGGTGGGGTCTGACCAGATGCAAAGGCTGCTGGAGGGAGTGGGCTGCTGTATCGTGGGTCAGAGTGAGGCGCTGGTCCCTGCAGACGGACTCCTGTATGCAGCTCGAGATGTGACAGCCACCGTGGACAGCCTGCCACTCATCACAGGTGACCTGACCGGTCTCTGAGGACTTCATGTTAGACCTCTGACTTCCAGCCTCATTGCCAGGGCCCGCCCATTATGGGTGATTAGACTGTGGGACCCCTCCCCCCCATAAGTCTCATCACAAGATGCCTGACCACCAACTCCTAGAAGTGGCCTGCCCGACACACAACCCACTAGGCGCAGCCACCCATCGAGGTGACCTCTCTGCCTCCCCTGCAGCCTCCATCCTCAGTAAGAAGGCCGTGGAGGGACTATCTGCTCTGGTGGTGGACGTTAAGTATGGTGGGGCTGCAGTGTTCCCCGACCAGGAGCAGGCTCGGGAGCTGGCAAAGGCACTGGTGAGCCCTGCCCCTCCTTGCTGAGCCTGACCACCCACTCAGCAGTCCCTCCTCCACAGCCCATTGCCCACCACTCTTGCCTAGTCCAGGCTGACCTGGCTTGAGCCTTGAGAAACTCTCCAGGGGGTTCCCATTCGCCCCAAGTTAGGAAAAAGGTCCTCCTGATCATCAATGTCCTTGTCCCACCTAGCACAATACTGTCCTCTGGTCCACAGCCAAGCCTTCCCCGACCTCATACAGGGAGGACTGGCACCCGGGGTGCGGCAGGGCGGGAGTATGATGATGGTGGGCTACAGGAGACCCACAAGACGTCCACACGGGCCTCCCTCCACAGGTTAGCGTGGGGTCGGGCCTGGGAATGAGGGTTGCGGCTGCGCTGACCGCCATGGACAACCCCCTGGGCCGCTGCGTGGGCCATGCCCTGGAGGTGGAGGAAGCACTGCTTTGCCTGGATGGCGCGGGGCCGCGGGACCTGCGGGACCTGGTCATTCAGCTAGGTGAGCCGGGCGGAGAAGGCGGGGCCCAGGCTACAGGGCGGAGCGCCGCACACCACGGCTAAAACCCTCCGCGCCCGCCGGCAGGTGGCGTCCTGCTCTGGCTCAGCGGACAGGTGGAGACGCGGGCGCAGGGCGCTGCGCGGATGACCAAGGCACTGGACAACGGCTCGGCAAGGGGCCGTTTCGAGCGAATGCTCAAGGGGCAGGGCGTGGACCCGGGCCTGGCTCGAGCGCTGTGCTCCGGGACCTCAGCCCAGCGTCGCCAGCTGCTGCCCCGTGCACGTGAACAGGAGGAGCTGCGCGCGCCGGCGGATGGTGAGCGCAGGGCCGCAGCCCCGCCCCCTGGCCGGCCCCGCCTTTTCAGGGCCCGCCTAACTTCCCGCCCACCCCGCGCAGGCACAGTGGAACGCATCCAGGCGCTGCCGCTCGCTCTTGTGCTGCACGAGCTCGGGGCTGGACGCAGCAGCTCGGGGCAGGCGATCCGGCCGGGGGTAGGCGCCGAGCTGCTGGTCGACGTGGGCCAGAAGCTGCGCCGCGGTGAGCCTTGACGGGGACCTCGCGCCGTCTCGACGCCCCCGCCAGGCGCGGCGCCCTGACCGCGAGCCCTGACGTCTCCTCAGGGACGCCCTGGCTCCGCGTATACCTGGACGGCCCGGCGCTCAGCACCCCACAGCGCCACGCCCTTCAGGGGGCCCTGCTGCTGTCTGACCGCGCGCCCTTCGCTGCCCCCTCGCCCTTCACCGAGTTGATCCTGCCGCCCCCCTTCGCTCAACCCTAAAGCGGAGCAGCCGGGTAATCTGGTGGGTTGGAGGGCGGGCCGGGCATGTGAGCTCCGCGGCGGCTTGCGCAGGCGCAGTGATGTCGGTGCATGCGCTGTGGCTGCGCGACCCGGACAGACTGCGTCCGGACCTGGGTTGGACCCTGGTGGGAAGGCGGGGAGGGGTCCTGGTCTCACGCTGCGTGTAGCGCGGCTTCCAGCCCCACTTTCCGACTGGAAGCCGCCCTTGGGAACACTCAGGTCGTATTGGCCCGGACTTCGCGCCCCGTGGTCCTTTCTGAAAGGGAAGCGCCAAGGGAGAAGGGAGGACCGGAAAAGCGTTGGGGAGAGGGTTACTCTGTGGTTGCAAACCAGCCATTCACACTCCCTTCAGAAAATAAGTTTATCGTAGATATATACATGTACTCAGGATTTTGCCAAGCTGTCCACTGCTTTCTATGCAGGTTATCAGCTCGCAGTACCACGCATATGTGGGGCAGGGTGAGGTGAGACAACCTAGGGATCCCTGTTAAAATGACAGGAGAGACAAGTATGGCGTTGGGTGTGCAGACATTTGGTGCCGCCTAAGCTAGGGCTTCCAGCCTCAGAGGTACAACTGTGGCTTAAGGGAGCTGGCAGACAGCTGGGGAGCCTAATGTGGAACAGTAGGTCTTTCCAGATCAGGGGGCTCGGGTATCCTTTTCTTTCCTCCCTTTTGGCTCTTGATACCTTTGTTCTCTTCCAGGAGCATCAGGTCCATGTTGCTGTTGGCTCAAGGGCCCAAGGCTTGGCCTAGGCTCTCTCTGCTCAAGCCCCCCATCTTCCCTAGGACCCTGGGAAGTAAAACCCTGTGTAAGAGGGCACAGCACTCGTCAGGACAGGGCCCTGCAGAGACTGGCCTGCCCCAGGGCCCTGGGCTACGAACCAGGCTCCTGATCACTGCTCTGTTTGGGACAGGGCTGGGTGCAGCCTGGCTGGCTGCCAGGGCTGAAAAGGAGCAGCGGCGGCGGCAACGTCGGACAGAGGCCTTGCGTCAGGCTGCTGTGGGCCAGGGTGACTTCAGCTTGCTGGACCACCATGGGCAGACCCGCTGCAAGGCCGACTTCCGGGGTCAGTGGGTGCTGATGTACTTTGGCTTCACGCACTGCCCCGACATCTGCCCTGATGAGCTGGAGAAGCTGGTTCAGGTGGTACAACAGCTAGAAGCTCAGCCTGGCCCACACCCTGTGCAGCCCATCTTCATCACCGTGGATCCTGCACGGGATGACATAGCAGCCATGGCCCGATACGTGCAGGACTTCCACCCAAGGCTGCTGGGCCTGACAGGTTCTGCTGAACAGGTGGCCCAGGCCAGCCGCAGCTACCGTGTGTACTACAGTGCCGGCCCCAAGGATGAGGACCAGGACTACATTGTGGATCACTCCATTGCCATCTACTTGCTCAATCCTGATGGCCTCTTCACTGACTACTATGGTCGGGGAAGGTCAGCAGAGCAGATTGCAGACAGTGTGCGGCAGCACATGGCTGCCTTCCAGAGTGTCCTGTCCTGAACCACTGCAGCCTGGGCCCTGTCATCAAACAAGGAACATTTGTACTGAATCTACACTTAGGCATGTGTGTCTGTGTCTCTGTGTGTGCGTGTATATGCATGAGATCTGTGCCAGCAGGCATTTTTTAAGGTTTTTCTTTTAAGGGGTCAGTGGGATGACAACTCCACTTTATTTTGCTGGGCCAGCCAAGAGACAATGGAGAGCAAGCAGCCCGTTTGCGGACAGGCTTCTTTCCCCCACACCACCCCCAGCTCCTCATTCAGGGTTGGGCCATTGATGGGGCTGTGTAGGTCTGGAAGCGCTTGTGGGCTCGCTGGTGGGTGAGCAGTTTGAGGGACATGGTGTCCACAGCTGCCTCCAGCCCCGGTTGCTGATGGATCTCCACTGTGTAGTCATTGGCCTGCAGGAGCAAGGCATCAGCAGGGTCCAGTGATCATTTCCCCTACCTGGGGGTCCTAAGCCACTCACCAGCTGTAGGGAGGCCAGCATGGAGCGACACACCTCGAAGGCAGGCTGGCCAGCCACTAGTTCCGCAAAGGGACACCACTCGTTGAGCTGGGGGAACCGTGACACCACCTGGTCCCCATAGGTGTGGATGTCAAAAGGCTCGTGCTGCTCCTGAACAGGAGAGTGGTACATTGGTGGTGGGGAGGGGTGAGGCCCTGGACAGACCCTGGGTAGGCAGCTCTGGCTCCCAGGTTACACCCACTCCTCACCTGTTCCTGCAGCAGAGGCTGGATGGTGTCCTCCCAGTCCCTGATGCGCTGGCTCAGTTCTGTCTCCTGGACAAACTTCTGGGAGGTGGCGATGAAGAGCTCCTAGGACAGGACCAGCAGGGACTCACTAACTCAGAGACCTGGGGCAGCCACCCGCCCCCAGCAGACCCAAACTTACCACATTCCTTCGAACCAGTTCCTCATACCTCAGGGACTCTGGCATGGCCTCTGCATCTGGGAACGGCCAACCATGAGCTCTGCAGCTGTGGACTCCATCCTCCCCTCCCCTCCCACAGCTCCCACCTCTCAGCACACCTTGTCAGCTGCTAACTCGACCTACCCAGGTCAGTGGCTTCCCTTGGTTTTGCTTCCTCAATCTCCACATCCTCTTCAGGCTCTAGAAAGTCATCTGCTGGGATGCAGGAGATGGCCCATCAGCTGGCAGAAGGTGCCAAACCCTACCGCACCCCCAGCAGGCACCTACCAGCTGCTCCCAGGTCCTCCAAGGAATCCTCCAGGTGGTCATCCTCTGCAGGCCACATCCCCTCCTCAGCTCTGGGCAGCCACTGCTCAGCCGTCTGTCCAGGGAGAGGTATGTGAGGGCACCATCACTTCCCATCAGGGGCCCACAGGTTCCCAGACCCTGGTGCAGGGGTACTTGCCTCCCGCCTCTGCAGCTTCCGGAGGGTCTCCAGCTGCTCGCTCACGTGTTTCCAGTATAGGACCTCCATATCTGCCAACAAAACCTCATGAGTGGCTCATGCCCTACCCAAGCTCTTGCCAGGGCCTTGGGTAACTCCAGGGCAGGGTGAGACCAGAGTAAGATACACCCTGTGCACATCCTCAGCATTCTGGGCCTCACCTGCAAAGGTAGGGCCCTTTCGCCGGGTCCTCCTGCTGTCGGCATGGTCCGCATCTGTGAGAACCCAGTCAGCAGTGAGTCAAGTCAAGGCTCTGACCCCTCTAGTGGCAGGGGCTGCTGCCCTCTTCCTCACCGCACCCCATCCCCTGCTTCGAGGCAGGGGAGGTACGTCCCACTCACAGGCAGCCAGGTACCACTGGTGGAAGTCCTGTAACTTGGTAGTACCCTTCCTCTTGCGCTTCTGTCCTGGAGTGTCCTCCACACAGGTGGGCACAGAGTAGGGCTTACCTGGGGCAGATAGGCTGTCTCAAGAGCAGCCATGGATTAGGGTGTGGGGCTCACCCCTATCCCACTACCTTGCGCCCCAGCAAACCTGGCCAAGGGACCTGAGTGGAGGCAGCCATACCCAGTTACCTTTCTTGAAGGGCTTAGAGTCCAGGGAGTCGAAGGGGTCCAGGCTCTGCCAGAGGTCTGGGGCCTCCTGAGCATAGCATAAGCAGACACTAATGAGGAGTAGGGGCTGCACACCTTCCCTCCCAAAGCCCACACTGCAGGTCCAATCACATCCTCCACAGTCCAACCACACTCAACCCAGGACAGCAAAGGGTGGTGCCTAGAAATACAGAGGGGACTTTAATATCTGGGAGGAGGAAGATTTCCTTGAAAAAGTGCCAAGCGTCACACAGGCTCTGAGTTCACATGTTGCGGCACCAAAGACCAGCAGGTGGTGTCCTTGTGAACATACCCCTACAGGACACTTAGATCCTGATACCCCTTACCTTCAGCCGGGACACAGGCTCGGGGGCCACCTCTCGCTCTCGCAGCATGTACCTTCTGGGTGGGGTGACACTCTGCAAAGAAACAGACCACATGATGTCCCCTTTCCCAACCCATGTCCATCCAAGGCACTGGGGTTCATGTTAAGAACATTGTGGGAGGGGCCAGGGATATGGCTTAGCAGCACAGTACTTGCTTGGCAAGCACAAGGTCCTGAGTTTGATTCCCAATACCAGAAAATGAATAACAACAACAACAACAAAAAAAAAAAAACCATGGGGACCCGCTTTGGGGCAAGAAGTTTAAATTAAAAAAAAAAAATCATTTGCCTTGTCAATGAATGATAGAAATTCTACTTGTTCTTAAACTGTACTGATGTTAGAGATGCAAACGTCAGTGAAATGAGAACCGATTTAAAGTCTGACTCAAATCTTAACCTTAATGTTCTCAATTAGACATCTGGCAAACTGCAGTATCTGCCACTTCTCCCCACATTCAAAGGTTCAGCTGAGGGCTGGGGATTTAGCTCAGTGGCATAAGCACCTGTCTGGCAGGCGCGAGGTTGTGAGTTTGATCCCCGGTACCAACAAAGGTTCAGCTGAAGCAGGCTGAGGCAGAATTGCAAAGCTGAGTCCAGCCTGGGCAACTTTGCAACAACCTGTCTCAAGATAAAGGGATGGAAATGTAGGTCAGTGGGGAGCACTCCTATTTATTTTGTGTGCTGGAGATCGACCCCAGGCCTCTCACATGCTAAGAAAGAGCTCTACCACTGAGCTACATCCATGGCCTGGGTATTAGACTGGTTCAGTTCTGTTTTAGAAAATAAGATTTCTTAGCTCTGTGTGGGAAGTGGGACCCCTGTTGGTTGAGGGAGGCCACAGTGTCCTCCAGATCCATCCTATCAGCCTGACCACAAGGGGTTGGCCTTGGAGAGTAGCTGGCATTCCAGATACCTTCAGCTCCACAGGGCTCAGACCTTCAACACCAGCCCACCTCTCAGCCCTGAGGAGCAGCTGTTCTGCTCAGAGAGGCAAGGAACGTGGGAGCTACTGTTGAAAGGTTGGCTGAAGACACCAAGGCTGGGGACAGGGCCCCATGAGCTTGATGTACAAAGACCAGGGAGAAGGGGCAGAAACTAACAGGCCCAGAGCTAAGGCCACTACACCATCCTCCCCATGAAAGCCCCAGAGCAAGGCAGCTCTGGTGGGGTCCCACCTGCTGTGGGCTCCCAGGCTCCTTGAGCTCCTGAGCAGCCCTGGGGGATGCAGCCTCTGGGACCTCCACTGCCTCCTGTGCATTCGTGTCATCCTCATTCCCACTGCTGAGCACTGGACCTTCTGGAGCGGTGCCTGGAAAGGGAACAAGAAACCAGTGAGCTCTGGGATCTAGAGTACAGACACCAAGTTGATACCAGGAGAGCCCAAAAGGTCCCTCCCTCTTCTTGGCTTTATCACTAGCATGTAGAGACCCCAGCAGGGCCTGACACTCTGTCATACTAATATGCCTTGGTTCATCTTATTTCTTAGCAAACATTCCCCTCTCCATACCGCCATGTATGTCTGCCTGGAGGAGGCCCAGGAGGGCAGAGAGGGTGGTGGCTGAGGCCCAGTGAGCAGCCAGCCCTGAGTCTGTCTGAATTCTACTACATGCTGCAGATCAGGGAGCAAGCCATGTGGGCTAGGAAGCTGAGAGCAGCCCCATGCCAGCCTGTCCACCTAGCCCTGCCTCCCTGGCCACTCCTCAGCATGCCAATTCTTTCTCACCTGGCTCGTCCTGGCAGAAGCCAAGCACAGGGACAGGACTTCCACACCCAGAGACTTCCATTGGCTGCTGTTCAGCCCTCCTGGCATCTGAGAGAGATGGGGAGTAGGCAGGGTCCCTACCTGGTACCCAGCAAGGGCTAGCAGAAGGTAGAGATCCACAGGCCCCAGACCCCAACTGAGACCAGCTGTTATCTCATCAGCTGCCTATCAAGGCATGGAAAAGATAGAAGAGGGGGACAAGCTCCAGCCAGTACATCCACTGTGAAGCAGGCACCCAAGGAGAGGCAGCTCCTAAGATCAAAGCTGGCAAGCACAGGATACCTGAAAGGACCCCACACACAAAGGATCTTTGACACAGTCCTTCCCACCAAGGCCTACATACCCAAGACCTCACCCTTTTGACTCCCTGGCATGGGGCACAGGCCAACTGGCTCCAACATGAAGGCCCCTCTTGGGTGGGGGGTGCAAGTGTTCATCCTGAAGTCTTTCCGGCTGGCCAGGACCTCACCTTGACGGCTACACTGGCAAAACACCCCTGCTGCAGAGACCCTTCCCAGGCAGGCCACCCTCCTCTATATGGCTGGGCTTGGCACATACCTGTACAGGGGGCAGTTGTTCTTCTCCACTTCATCAGGGGCCACCAGGGCCATGGGCAGGAGAGGGATGATGAGCAGCTCCTGCAGGTCAGCCAGGCGTTGGGGGATGAGCTATTCAATAAAACCCTCTACACTTGACTAGATTAACATCTGACCCTACCCCAACCAACAAGGCAGACACTCACGCTGGATGCCTGGTCACTCTTCAGATCCACGTTGGCCCGGGACACAGGGAGGTCATCCAGCGACAGAAACTGTGGGAGACGAGAGTTCACAGCAAGAGCACAGGCAGGCACCTAAGAAAGGGGCCATGGGTCCACTCACCTCATCGTCTGCCTCATGTGGTTCCCTGGAGTTGGAGGACCCACCAGCCCCATCTTCCTGCACTGAAGAGAGCTGCTTGGCCCGCCTGAGAGAGAGAGCACCCATGTGCATCCAGGAGGCTGCAAGGTAAAGGCTTCTGCCTCCCACTCTGCCTCTAGTACTCACCTCTTGCCAGAGATGAAGTCAAGAGCCTGGTAGACCAGCGAGTAGAGGTACTCTACCTGGTGACACAGGAGGCAGTGCGGACATATGAAAGGAGGGCTGCTTACAGCCTTGCCCATCTTGCCACCCAAGTGATTCTCTGGTCTAACCAGCATCTCATCAGAATTACTCCACCAGTTGAGGATCCCTACACCTCTCCTGTGCCCTGGAACTCCCCATGCAGCAAACGCAGCCTCAGCGCACAGCAGTCACCTCACCACAGGCACCACACAGGCCTGAGCCCTCATACTGACACCCGCTGCCCTTCTGCCCACCGGCTCCCACCAAGGACACCCATGCCAGCATCTCCTCCTTGGGTCCTAGGTTAGGCCACCCCATCCTCAGGATTCTCACGGGTCACTGCCAACCCCCTCACAACTTAAGTCATGGCTAGCCTGCCAACATCCTTCACCTCCCAGGAGGTCCCAGCTATAAGCTGAGGGTTGGAGGAGTTTTGTCTTTTTTTTTTTTTTGAAACAAGATGTCACTACATAGTCCAGGCTGCCCTCAGACATGTGATCTTCCTGCTCATCCTCCCAAGTGCTGAGGGTTGAAGTTCTGAAGCATTCACAGGTGAGGCATAAGGAAGGCAGGGGCATGTGCACAACCATGGTAACATGACCCTTTCTTCCTGGCAGTGCCATTTTTATTACTTTTTTATTTGTATTTTCTCCAGTGCCAGGGATGGTACCCAAGACTTCATGCACAGTAAATGAGTACTGTACCACTGAGTTACACTCAAGCCCAAATGTGCTATTTTAAACCCAAGTTTACTAAGAAATGTAAAGGAATAAGGGCTGAGGTCTGCAGCACTGGCAAGGTAGATGACAGACAGGATAAGCACTGCCACCTGCCTCAGCAAGAGAGCTAACCACAGTCCCACTGTCATCAAGTGCCAAGGCCAGTACCCAGACAGGGCCCACCTTCTTACTGTAGACACAGGCTGAGCCCTGGATCAGCAGTGCTGCTTCGATGAAGTTCATTGTGGTTTTGCCTTCATCAAAAGAAATGCAGATCTGGTCCAGCTGCAAGAAATGACACAAAGACAGGGGAAGTCAAGGCCTAGGCTGTGCTCCCATCCTCCCAGGGAAGTCCCCCCAGCCTACTGCTTTACCCACAGCCCTCTCTTCATGAGGCACATCTTCCACCAATGCGTCTGTGCATCCCCATGCCCAAGCTACCAACACATGCCAATAATTCCCAAATCCATCTCTACACCATCTTTTCCTCAAAGTTCTGGGACTGCATTTATAGCTGTTCACCAAGGATCTCCACAAAGATCAAAACACTTACAGTTTTTTTTTTTTTTTTTTTGGTAGAGTTTAACAACCCAGGGCCTCGCACATGCTAGGCCCTGTTATTGAGCTGCACCCCCAGCTCTGCAACATTTTATCTCCATACTCTCAGGATTTTCCCCATGAAGCTGGTCCCTCTCAGTAAGCAACACTTTGAAGCCCCTGCATAGTTTTCTGAGCTCTTTGGTTTTGCTCTTCAATCTGTCTCCCTGGTACACGTGCCCCGAACTGTTCCTTGGTAAAACTCCTACAGGGTCTCCCTTACTGCCTGGAGCCTCCTTGTAACCCTATCAGTGTGTCTTGTTGGGCTATTTTCCTTTTCTTTTCTTTTTCCTTTTTTTTTTTTTTTTTTTTTTTTGAGACAGGGTCTCACTATGAAGTTCAGACTGACCTTGAACTCACTATGTAAGCCAGGCTGGCTCTGAATTCATGGCAGTCTTATCAGCTCAGCTTCCCCAAGTCCTGAGATCACAGGGGTGAGGGACCACACTTGTTTTATTGCACTATTTTCAATATTAGTGGACTAGCCGGGCGTGGTGGCTCACGGCTGTAATCCCAGCACTCGGGAGGCTGAGGTAGGAGGAGCGTTGTGAGTTCGAGGCCCACTTGGGCTACAATGTGAGCGCAAGACTGGCCTGAGCTACATGAGGCTGAGGTAGGTGGAGCGTTGAGTTCGAAGCCAGCTTGGGCTACAACACGAGTGCAAGGCTGGCCTGAGCTACATAGTGCGACCCTGCCTCAAAAAACCAGGGCCAGGAGTTTGGCTCAGCGGCTTAAGTGTCTATCTGGCAGGTACTAGGCTGTGAGTTCGATCCCCAGTGCAGCAAAAAAAAAAAAAAAAAAAAAAAACTAGGGCCGGGATTTTGGCTCAGTGGCATAAGTGCCTATCTGTCAGGTGCAAGGCTGTGAGTTCAAGCCCTGGTGCCACCAAAAAAAAAAAAAAAAAACAATTAGTGGACTGTGAGCAGTACTAGGCCAATTCCAACCTCTAGTTCAGTGCCTGATGCTATTGCCCAGTAAAAACTGATGAACTAATGAAATGATAACATCAAAAAGTTAAACCTGAGAAATGGATAAAGTTCACCAGGCAGGTGAAAGGAATGATATTTTGGGAAGAGCAATGACCCAAGCAAAGGGAATTAGCAGTCAGGATACAACTACATACTTAGGAAAATGAGTATTACACAAACATGGCCAAACACAGAGTGTGCTGGAGAGGCAAGATACTGCAGTGGCAGATGAAGAAAATCTTAAGAGGAGGTCGCCGAGAGGGGGGCGCTATTTCCACTAATTCCAGAGCTCTACAGTCTACAGAAGTGTAAGGCTGTGATGTGACCAGAGCCTGAGAGACTGGCCTGAAAGAAGAGAAGGTGCATGAAGCCCTGTAAGCCAGGCTGAAGGGGGACCTTCCTTCTGACAAATCTCAGCCCCGGCGACCTCATCTGCTTCAGGACATCACATTCATTCTCACGGCTTCAGGTTGGACCTTCATCTAAACCCAAACCCATGTGTCCAACTATCTTCTTCAGTCATAAGTGGGGTTCACAATAAATAAGTCAGGGCTGGGGATATACCTTAGTGGCACAGCGCCTGCCTGGCAAGTGCAAGGTCCTGAGTTCAATTCCCGATACCAAAAAACATTTTTTTAAAGCACAATAAACAAGTCCACACTTAACTCTAGGCAGCTCCCAACCCATTGCTCAGAAACGCAGCAGTTTCCCTCCCTCACCTGCCCATTCAATACAGGCTTATCCCCTGCCAATGCCGTGCTCCTCTCCAGTGACCCATCTGGCCCAGCCCAGACTTGTGCGTTAACAAGGTTCTTCCTGTCTTCTTACTCCCTTCCCAGCTACTCTTCACTGCCCAGTACTTCATCAGAAGCCTAATGGCACCACTCACAGGAAGAAACCAAAGTGTTAAACAGCCCCTAAGGAAGCCTTCCACACTCACCAGTCTCTCTCTCAAGCCACCAGCCCTCCTCTGCTCCATCCACAACAGCACATGGGTCCACTTTCAGGCCCGCCACTGAGCCCAGTGCCTTCCCACCTCTGCATGGAACTTTCTTCAGCTCAAGTATGAGGCAACTCCTCTACCCCAAACAAGTTAAGTCTCCCAGTCAAACTCTTCATACAATGCTAAACGTTTCTTTCACACCTGTCCTAAGCTTATGACAATACAACATGTGGTGGTGAAAAGTGGACCTGTTCTGCCCACTATCAGCTGTGACTGGGCACATCTCTAATGCTGCTAGTGCTCTTCAAAACTATCTTGTTTATTGCTTTCATAGTTTTTCTGAGGATTGCAGGTACTTGTCTGTGTAAAACACACAAAAAAGTGCCTGGCCAAGTAAGCATCAGATACATGAAATCTATAACCCTATTTGGCTGTATTAGGACTCATGTTTCCATGAGAGTAAAGTCCCATTAAAGCACAGACTATTGTTTGCTTTACTCACTTTTTTGTTTTTGGTTTTGTTTTGGAGACAAGGTCAGGCTGTCCTTGAACTAGTGGTGATTCTCCTGTCTCAGCCTCCTGAGTACTGGGCCTATAGCTGTACACCACAATGCCCAGTCCTTTCTCAAGAGTTAAATATGGTTCCTGGTACAAAAGGGATATTCAGCAACAGAAAATAAATGAACAGATAAAAGTAGGTAAGATTCTAAGATGTATTAGAAGGAACCTTCTGGGCCACTCTTCTCTCTTTCATCATGGTCACTCTCACCATGTACTTCTTTTCCTACTTTTAATTGGCCCATATTCACTCTGCAGAGCATGTTTCTGTTCTTACTTTTAATAACTGTATCTTAGCCGGGCGTGGTGGTGCATGCCTTTAATCCCAGCACTCGGGAGGCTGAGGTAGGAGGAGCGATGTTAGTTTGAGGCCGGCTTGGGCTACAATGCAAGCGCAAGGCCGGCCTGAGCTACATAGTGCGACCCTGCCTCAAAAATCAGGGTTGGGAGTTTGGCTCAGTGGCTTAAGTGCCTGCCTTCCCTGGCAGATGCGAGGTTGTGAGTTCAATCCCTGGTGCTGCAAAAAACAAACAAAAAAAAAACTGTATCTTGCTTTGAAGTTCTATATCACTTTTATTGTTTTGATTGGTTTTATTCTGCTTTGTTTTGATTTTATTATGTCTGATGGTATGGGCAGTTATTGTGAAGATAACATGAGGCATTATGGTAGCCATTTTGATTTCCTACTATCTTATTTATTGCTTTCATTGTTTTGTTTTGATTGGCTCTATTCTGTTGTACTTTGTTTGGTTTTATTTTCTTTAAAGTTAAAAAAAAAAAGGTCAAAAAATGTAAAACACTGCTACCTTTAAAAGAGAAAAAAAAAAAAAAAGCTTTCCAGTAATAAAAGGAGCACAAGAACAAAAGTAGCAGCCAGAACTCAAGATCTTAGGGGCAGGGAGAGTTTGGAAGACCAGTCACAGGAAGCAGGTGGAGAACTGACCAAGCCAGGAAGTGAACTTTCCAGGTACCCCCAAGGACCCTGGGGAACCTGAATCTACAG
Source organism: Dasyprocta punctata (assembly GCA_004363535.1). Classification (NCBI taxonomy): domain Eukaryota; kingdom Metazoa; phylum Chordata; class Mammalia; order Rodentia; family Dasyproctidae; genus Dasyprocta; species Dasyprocta punctata. The sequence continues at coordinate 2,127 of RJWM01016364.1, read as the reverse complement.
TAGCTCCATCTGGCATAGTTCTCTCCATTTTCTCAGCAGATTGTGCATCAAAGCAGAAATGATCGATCCACTTAACATTTATTCCACATCTATTAAGGCACTCTACTAAGCAGAAGGAAGAGAGATATACGTGGTTGCTGCCCTTGCAGAATTTACTTTCCAGGTTGAAGACAGGCCACAGACAAGTAAATAAGTGGAAGAAAGGCTGGGATAAGCACTCTAATGCGTATAAATGCCATGGCAGAGCTTAGGACTATTTCAAATAAGGCTGTCATTTAAGCTAAGACCAAAGGATGAAAAGAACTTGGCCATAGAAAGAACATTTCCCAGTGAGAGCAAAAAGTGTGAAGATTTTCAGCCAAAAATAAACTTGGGGTGCTGTAGACAGACTGGTTCAAAAGAACAAGGCAGACAACAGCCTGAGATAGGCTAAAAACAGACTCAGAAGACTTGGATTTTATTCTAGATTCAATGAAAAGCCAGTGAAGGGTTTCAGATTGGGCAGTGCTTTGCCCTGACTTTAATTGTTAAAAGAGGGTCACACTTGCTGCTGAGTGGAATGCAGACTGGATTGGGACACAAAAGGGGGCAGGGACCACACATGGGAAGGTTTTAAACAAATCCAGGCCTGGGCCAAAGAAAATAGAGAACAGATGAATTCTGGTGATATTCTGGAGGTGTAACTTACAAAATTCATGGATGAACCATGTGTGAAGTTTTCGGTTTTACTACCAATGTCTCTCAACTTTCACCTTCATTTGAACAATGGTGCCATTTACTTAGCTGGAGAAGATGGGGTCAAGTAGAAAGATGAAGAGCTCCTCTTTAAATAAGTCAAATCTGAGATACTCACATAACATGTCAGTGAATGTCAAAAGAGCACCTGGATAACAAAAGAACAGGTTTGGAAAACAGATCTGGAGGGAACAGAGGCAAAAATCTGGCAATTCACATACAGGTGATCTTTAATTTTTTATTTTGTTTTGTTGTTTTGTTTTTGAGGCACTGTATAGCCCAGGCTGCCCACAAACTCCCAGTGATCCTCCTGCCTCAGCCTCTCGAGTGCTGGGATTACAGGTGTGTCCCACCACGTCCCGCAGATATTTAAAATCATGGAAATAGTGTGACTGTTTAAGGGAGGGGGGGCTCCACCCTGAGAAGTCCAATACTTAGAACAGGAGGAAAAAAGCTAAGCAGCGAAATACAAAGACAGTTACACCATCACTTTCAAACAGGAAGGGGTCGTCAACCCCATAAATGCTGCAAAGCTTAAGATGGTATTCTAGCGTCCCTTGGATTTGGTAAGATGGATGTCACTACTGATTTTACGGCAAGAGATATGTAAGTGTTCACTAGTGAAATCCAGATTGTGCTAGGTTGAGGAGTGGAAATTAAGTGCAGAAACAGAGCAGGCAGTTTCTTCACACGTCTAAATACGTGTCAAATGTGGAAGAAATAAAATGCTGAAAGGATCCAATACGGCCCCAGCTTGAAACCAGCCTAAAAATCCAAAATAATCCTCCTTACATTGCGATCCAGATCGCTCAAACACCCAAACATGCACACAACAGCTAAATGGAATGTGTGCCTTCTACGCCACACGAGAGACCTGGGTCGGTCTCCACCACGGCTCGCTAACAGGCAGACTGCAGTGACCGCTCCAGACGTATCTAGCGAGGGAGGACTCCGAGAGGCAGGACTGGAGCCAGGGAAGGGAGCGAGCCTGAAGACGAGCGCGTCCAAAGAGCCAGAGGCTACAACCCGCCGCCCGCGCGCGTCTTCCCGCCGCCTCACCTCCTCCAGGTACTCGCCCAGCTGGGCCGCCACGTCCACCTCCCAGTTCTTGGTGAGGTCGCGGATGGGCTGCAGGAGGTGAGCGAAGCGCGCCTCCACGTCCTCCATGTCAGGGAGGGGCCGGGCGACCCGGGGCCTGCAGCGCTGGCTTCTGACAGCGCCCGCTGCGGTTTCAGCCCGCCACCGGTTCTGGCGCCATTTTGCTGTTCCCGCCCAGGAAGTGCGAAAGTTAAGCGCCACCAGCGTTCCTGTGACGTACGCGAGCCTGAGGCGCTCGGAGGGCTGGGTCATCCCAGGCAGGACCCGCAGCTTCGGCGGAGGGGCGGGGGCCGG
>RJWM01016363.1:0-45653 GCA_004363535.1 Dasyprocta punctata | reverse complement strand
ACTCTAAGATACATTCATGGCTCTTTCAGTTTCATTACCAACAGGACATTCATCGTACACATTCCTGTCAAAAATGATTTTGGGTTAAGAAATTGTCAAATAAGAAGCATAAGATAGAAAAGGGGAAAAGATTTTCTCCTTTTCCCTCCTGAGTTCATTTCACTTCCGTTTAACATATACCCACCTTATATAGTTACTAATAGACTTTTTTACAATCAAACTTCTGTAACCCTTATTAAATATTTCATACAAGTCACTAATGAGTGATACTGTATCCTTATAAAAAGGAATCCAGAGGGCCACTGAGAAGATGCCATTTATGGACCAGGATATACAGTACATAATATTTGGTAATAATAAACAACTATGTCACTGGCTAATATACTTATCATATTATATTTTTATCACTAGAGTGTACATCTTTGCTGCTTACAAAAAATGTACTGTAGGGCAGTGTGCTGTGTTATACCAGCAACAGCTTCATACAGTGTATATTTACTATGTGTCTTGATTAGATCAAAGGGCCACGTCAAGCAAGTGACCCACACAATTTAATTTTTTATATGCAAACTTCACAATGTTAACATAGTAACGAAGTCACTCTATGACACATTTCTCAGGCATATCTCAATTGTTAATAGAAGCATGGCTGTAGCTCCAGAGGTAGCATGGAGATTAGTGGAGGATGAACAGTCTGTTCTATAAATGCTGTTCACAAATGTATCTGTATGCAGTGATTAGAGTGGATTGTCAATTTGATTGGTTTTGGGATGCACCCAGGGGACTGGAGAACACTTCGGGGCGTGTCTGGGTAAATTATGGATGCCTGGAATCTCTTCCCTTGCCCCTTCCCCTCTGGTACTGTTCTGCTGTCTCCCGGCTGCTACTAACTGAGCAACACTGCTACACCACACACTTTTGCCATGATGCTTCTGCGCTGGAGCTTGCCAGCCAAACACCAAATCCCCTGAAGCCACAAGCTGGATGAATTCTGACCTCCTTTAAATTATGAGTATTCAGTATTCTGTCCCAGCAGCATAAAATCTAACAAAAACCAAAACTGGTGACAGTGAAGTCATTTCCATGATTGTATCTGATCATGTGGTTCAGAAACCTTCACAACTGATTTGCAGGAGTTTGGAATGGTTTGAAGACGCTTGTTAAATAAGTTCACAAAGCTGTATTGAGAGTTTGCTTATAACCATGCAGATAGTAAAGGGCTCAGAACGTTTCACTGGCTGTTAGACTAGAGGCCATGTATGTTACATTCTGGCAGAAAATTTTTGTATACTTTTTGATTGGTTTTGGGATGCACCCAGGGGACTGGAGAGACCAGAATGAAATTAAGAGTAGTCCATTTCCTGAGACCAGAATGAAATTAAGAGTAGTGGACTAATTAATTGATTTCCATATTCAGGCCAAGGCATGGATACTGATGGCTGCTTTCAACTGAATTTATGGTGAGAACTAAAGGCAAAAGGTAGAACAAAAAAATTTGAAGGACATCAATTTCAGCCCAGAGGAGCCAGGTGTAAAGTTGGGGCCTAAGGAGGGAGGTTGCTGCGAAGATTAGCACCCTTAAAAAGAAAGGAGAAATGAAAGAAAGGAAAAGATTATATGTTAGTAGATATACATGTATAGCTGCATGAATGTACAAGTATGCAAGATAGATAATTATACTACTAATTCTCTGTTAGTTCATCAGAAAGGGTAGTTTGTGCTGTCATTGTTTGATTGTCTGATCATTTTTTATGCCTAGATCTCGTAACTTGAGCAACTACTTCTAAGATAACAATATGTAATATATTGACTAGTATTGATTTCTTACTGTTTTTTTTTAATTCTGTGTTACTTCTACCTTTTTTTTTGTTTTGCTTTTTAAAAGTTAAAAAAAAAGTGAGTAGTTTATATGAGAACAAAAAGTAAGATGCCTTGAGGGCAACTCAGAAATCAGCAAGACACTAGTCATGGCAGAATAAAAGATAGAGAAGTGCTAACCTTTCATCTTAGAAGGTAGCCCCTAGGCACTGTGCTTAAAGATGCCTTCTTAGGGAATCCATTCCCTTGGACTGATTTTACTGTGCTCAGCAATTTAGAAGCCACTGCACATACTCAGAGACCACTGCAGTCATGACCCAAGGGATCTGGCTATTCCTTCCACTGATAGTAGACTTGGACATTGTCTGTATGGTTTTCTCCAAATGCAGAATGCAAGCTTCATGGGGTCAAGAAAGCTTTTACCTAGATTTCAGATGATAGTCTACCAATGCCAGATGAGGGGCTCCTGATAGGGCAATGCATGATCTATGGGAATGACACCAAAGGTGCAGTTCAGAACCCAGAAAACTAGGGATCCCAGGAATATGGAATGCTTGCCAAAGAAAGCTGTAAGCTATGAATGCAGTCAGCCCTGCAGAGGTCTTGTGGGCTTCAACTGGCAAGACCATAAAGGTGGAAGCATCTAAGCCCTTTAGAGCTCATATTTACCACTAGGTGTACTGGCTGTGAGATAAGGATTATAGGATTTAGCATTTGCCCCGCTGGATTTTGGTCTTGCTTTGGTCTGATCCATCTCCAGCTCTCATTCCTCTTTTTTGGCATGGAATGTTTGCCCTGTGCCATTTTATCTAGGAATTGTGTAGCTTGTTTTTTTAGAGGTCCATAGCTAAGAGTTTTCCTGAATCTCGGAAGGGACTTGGACTTGGACTTTTAAACAATGCTGCTACTGTAGAGATTTTGGAGTAATGATTATTGCATTTCCAATTGCCCACATTGTAGCTGTGTTATGTTAGATATGATTACTACTTTCCAATTGTCTTTACTGGAGATTACCTAGAACTTAAAAAGAAGTGTTTGAGTTTAAAGTTGACAAGATGTTGGATCTCCTGGCTAGGGCTGAGCGTCAGTTTAACTGGTTTGGAGCTCAGTGAAGCGCATTTCTGGTTGTGTCTCGGTGTATTATGGAGTTACAGACCTTGAATTTCATGTCCCGTTTCTGGCCCTTTCCTCATGAGCGCTGTTTCTCTGTCTACTTTCTGGCCACCAAAAGATGAATAGCTTTCCTCTGTCAAGGTTCTGCACCATGACATTTGTGCCTTGAAGCCAACAGACCATGCACTGAGTTCCCTGAACCATGATCTAAAGTAAACCTCTCCTCCTTTAAATTGTGATTGTTTGATATTGTGCTCCAGTCACAGGAAATGTAACTAATACACCATATGACCAGCATATCAAAGCCCTGTTAATATCCTACATAAGATCAAATTCAGACTGATTAAGGTCCTAAATACGAAAGGCAAAATTATCAAGTACTTAGAAAATAAGATAAAACATTAACTTCTTGGTGTCATGCGACACAATAACCTGAATCAGTTAATTTCAAGGGAAAAAACAAAGATATATACTATACATCCAATAATATTCATTAAATTGAATATTTTATTGCTTTATGTTAGCTACTCTCCTGTGCACATTAGCGTTCCTTCCTTAAGAAAATACAAGCTACTTCAAATGTACAATAATACAGCAGCAGTAGTTCCTTAGCATTGTTCAGTGATAAACGTAAAATTTGCAAAACTGCCTTTTTAAATGCATTGTGGTATGGGCAACCCACTCGGGCCCCCTTCTGTCCCTCAGACAGAAGCTTTCTTTCTCTCAATAAATATATTCTGCTCTAAAAAAAAAATGCATTGTGGTAGACTTACAACAAACATACACCTCATGCACTTTAAAGACACCTTAAACTTATATAATATAATCATTTCTATTTTGTTATTTAAATAATATCACAAGTTACCATTTTATTACTAAAAGATAAAAATATGTGGAAATAATGGGAAATAGTAAAAATGGCGAATAAGATATGTTTGTGTACCTTCAAGAACTGTTTCTCTAAGGAATAAATCATCAAATATGATTCATTTCACTTAGCCTCCCATCCCTTTTTAAAGGCTACTGCAATTTATTTCTCCAAATGTAATGTTGTTTTCTTCATGAAGTATTGAATTCTGTAGCAAAAATTTTAGAGAGATTAGTTTTTCTATCTCCAGCTTAATGATACAAACGTTACATTCCTAAGAAAATGTGTGATATCAAAATCAACTGTTTATCTGGAAAAGGCCAGGTAGAGACTAGAGAGCTTTGATCTTATAGTGGCAATTTTTACTGTAGGAATTTCAATAGTAATTGTGTTTTTAGACCTATTGTAGCCTCAGGTTTCGTGTTTGACTTCCCACCTACCAGCACAAAACGTTTCTGGTTAAGCTGTCCAGTCTACAGGTTTTACTTAAGGTGGCCTGACTGACTAATACAAGTGCTAAAAATGCACAGTCATAAAACCTAAACAGTTCTGATGAAATGCAGCGTACCTCATCTAGCATTCAAGACAATCATCTTTTCTGTCATCAGCAGTATCATTGGCATAGTTTCTTACAAACAATATTTCATAATTTCAATCATTTATTTTACTATTTAGCTTTTGATATTTAAGCAAGCATCCCAAAACTTAGTTAATTAAAACAGTATTTCACAGCCAGGCATAGTGGTGCACACCCTGTAATCCCAGCACTTGGGAAACTGAGGCAGGAGGATTGCCATGAGTTCAAGACCAGCCTGGGCTACATAAGAGTTCAAGACCAGCTTGAACTACATGGTGAGACCCAGCTACAAACAAATTAAAACAAACAAGCAAAGCAATATTTATTTTTATGGCTCATAATTTCTTGGGTCAGCATGACTATCTCAGTTGGAGAATTCTAATCTTCCAGATTTTTTTAGTACTAACTAGACTTCTTTATAGGTCGGTGGTCAGTTACTTGCAGGTCATCTTCATAGATCTGCCTCTGGAGGGTATCTGTTCATCAGCCAGGACAGCACAGGTGATCGGGCTGCTCATCTCTCTCCATCTAACAAGTTCCTTCCCCTGTTCCTGGGGCAACCCCAGGACCCCAAGAAGTCAGACGAAGCCCATGATTAAAACTTGCACTGTGCCTCTTCTACCTTAGTCTGTGATCCAAAACAAGTCAAAAGACTAGACCACTTTGAAGAATGAGAAATGACTTGCTTCTTGCTAGAGTTAGGAGCAAAACATTGAATATTCTATAATTTACCAAAGTTAAGCAATGCACATTACTAAAGATCACTCAGGTAGCACAGCTGCATTTCTGAGGCAATGCCAGCCCTCTATCCTGGCTGGCCCATCACGGGTAACCAATGGAATCCAGAACTGTGGAAACTGGCTTCTGAATTATTTGACAGTATGGCAGATAACATGATTCATGAAAACGTTCTGAGACATAAAAATCTCAGCTACTGGAGAATGGTAGTTTTATTCCTTTGTTAACACCATGTCTACTTGAAGCTCAAATTAAAATATTGAAGGGGTGTGCTATGCTGCAATTTATTTCCCTGTTATATAAAATGTTCTTGTATTAAGCAGATTGCCTTAGGCTAATGAGAATTTTCAGAAACTTTCCATACTCTAAACTAAAAAGATAGATTTTTGAGGCTGAACTAATAAAACAAAAGTAATTATTCTCCCAACTGCTATTATAAGTCTTTTCATACAGCTAGTTCTTTTTCTGTTCTGGAAATAGGTTTCTCTTTAACCTTAAAGATGCTTTATAGGTAATAGAGGTCCTTCAGGCACTCTAACCTCTAAACCAGTTTCAATCCAAGAACTGGTATATTTAGTTCAAAAGACTAATAAAATCTCAAACTTTATTTTGAATTAATTATTCTTATATTATCCAAGCTATGCTGTAACAGACAAACCCAAATGAAGTCTTGATGGTTTTTTTTTTCTACTTACCCTAAGCTCTTTATTTACCAGAGTACTGTCCGATGGGTGAGTTCTTTCCCTAGCCATTTATTGAGAGCCACTTTACTCTTAGAATGTTGCTTTTGAAATTAGGCATTCTGGTTGGTGTGCAAGAAGGGAGAATGGAGAGTTATCCACTGACTTCTCACTGCTGCAGTCGATGTGACACGTTTTATTTCCGCATGCATTTCATTGGTTTAAGTGGTTGCATACCCACCTAACTGAAAGGAGCTGGAAATGGTAAGATTTTCATAATTAAAGGAGAAATTGCGACATAAGTGTTCATACTAAGTACCGCATCTCTCTTGAGCTTATGCCTGCTAAGAATGGGACATGTGTTCAACTTTATTTTTTCTGACCTGTATTTCTGTCCCTACCTCTTTTTCTGTCCCCAACATGCCTTAAAACCAGGGTAAGCTGTCATTCATTCTCTTTTCAGATAGAATGGGGAAGACTAAGAAAAAACAAGTGGCCGAAGCTTTCTTACTTTACTGTTACTATTGGGAGCTAGCATGGTATTCTTTGGTTTACGTAGTATTTTGCAATGATCTCTTTCTTTGTGGTGTGTTTCACAGGTTCTTTGGATATTCTCCCATGAATGCAAATTGCTCACTGGAAGTTTTTAGTCATTTTTTCAGACTGTGTGCAATTATTTGTTGTCTATTTTCACCTAGTCACTACCACACTCCCTCAAGAAATAAATAAATTATAGATGATTGAAACCTGATGCAAGTTCACTTTTCTATAGTTCAGAGAAAACTGGCACTTTGACTTATTGATCAAGTGGAATGAGTTGCATCCCCAATTGTTATCATCTTCTTAACTTCCATTATCTACTTTATCCATCTGTAAACCTTTCAAGTTCATCAGGTTTTGATAAGATGCCAATATTCTGTATTCACCCCAAACTTCAAGTAAATTAATCAAGTTATGATGGATAATGATAATGTACTGTATATTTCAAAAGCTAGAAGAAAGAATTTTGATTGTTTTCACCATAAAGAAATGATAAACATTTGAGGAGATATGTATGTTACTGTGATTTGAACATTATATATTGCATATATGAATTGAAGTATCACATAAACATGTAGAATTGTTATGCTTTAGTGTATCAGTTAAAAGTAAATATAAATCAAGTTTTCTGATTTGTCTTTTTGGAGTCCTCCTAATTATTCTCATATTTATTTTCTTTCTGCTGTACAGTAGTCATATACATAAACTGACTGGTTGTTATGTTCTTCTTGAGATGTTTCAGTGCCTTTCAATTGAATGTGGAAGAATAAACTATCACAAACCCTAATATCAACTGTGGTCACTGGAACTCAGTGAAACTTCCTAGTTGGTTTACGAAAATATGAAAGGAAGGTATTCTGAGAGGCTTAGGTAAAATAATCTCAAGTTCGAGCCCAGCCTGAACAATTTAGTGAGTTGAAAAAAAATAAAAATGGTACATATACTCATTGTGAAGGTCCTGAGTTCAATCCACAGCAATGGGGAAAAAAATAAAAGGATTGCATGGCAGTACATTGGATTATGGTTGAAGCAGTATAGTTACTAAAGGGTGGAACAATATAGGTACTAAAGTCTTTAGCTGCCTTTCTGTTATGATGGCAGTCTAGTAGTTGTGATCAGGATTGTATAGTCCATTAAGCCTAAAATATTTACCACCTAACCCTTCAAATAAAAAGTTTGTTAAGATTTAATTTAAAATTGTCTCTGAAGTAAAACCAAACATAAAGAATTTTCCTGGAGATCTCTTGAGTATGCCTGTGTTTTCCAGGTTTAGAAGTCACAGATATGTATGTAGTAGATATTTGCTATGAATTTAGAAGTCTTTACCTATTTCCTTGAGGGAACTGAGTGCTGATTGTTCAGAAAGGACCAAGTTAAGATTTACCAGGTTAGCGTCTGTCATTTGTTTTTCCTGATACCTGTGTAGGCAACTGCAACACATTTACCATACTTTTCTACTTATGAGTCTATGGCTAAGACTATTCTATAAGTTTTTTTCAAGAGCAGCTGCATTGCTTCCTATGTTATTATCTCTATCATTAAACACAGTGTCAAAAAATTGCAGTAACCTACTAAATATTTTTTGAATGAATGGCACTGAGATATTAACACTCAACTAGGAATTTTCAACAACTACCAGGAACACTACTAGAGTCATCCTTAAGGGTATTTGCTGACAAACAATGGGAATTACATAGAGGGTCTTTTCTAGTAGTGCGTTCTGTAAGTAGTCACCCCAGAGCAGCTGTCACCAGAACCAGAGACATCATAATGGAATTCTTGCTACTGGACCCATCCTTTGTAAAAGTAGGAACACATCATTCATTCCATTCATTCTTCGTTGTGGAACAGTTGCCATTCTACTCACTCAGGAGGGAGTCAAAATTCACTCCTTCATAGTTCTGAATTACCAACGTGAGTTACACGTGAGCTACCAACACAATTTGATCTTTGTTACTTGATAATTTACCCTGTAACTAGGATAAACAAAATAAAAACTGTACAAGGGGTAGGAATGGTTTAAAAAGACATCCTTCCAGTAGGAAGAAATAGTTTCTATAAAGTCACTTGTACAGCTCAACAGCTTATTTTTTTTTAACTGTTTTTGAAGGAGAATGTCAGGGAAGATACTTAAAACACACTTAAAGGAAAATCCTTCAGAATGCCCCTTTATGTTTATTTTAATACTCACTTTTAAGGGAGTTATACTGGATTTATGGTAGTAATAGAGTTTTGGCCTTTATTTTCTAAAACTTTTCTCGACTTAAATATATACTACTCTCCAAAAGTTTGATTTAAACTTACATTTTTTAAGATCAAAGGAATGCTGGCATTATTGTTTACAAAAAGTGAAGTGAGTTTCCAGGCATCAAAATTATTTGAAGTGTTTTGAAAATAAAATTACAATATTCGTCAGTTTTCCCTTCAGAACTAGTGTATAATGTATGCCAGTCATTGTATGATGCCTTACATGATATGCTAAAATATAATCTCAGAAGAAATAAATGGAAGCCACTCATTAGATACTGAACAACAGCATGAAGTAAATTGGTTTCTTTTAATCTTCTACATAAAAAAGCAATCTCTTTATATGCTAGTAAAGAATGTTTCATGTTGATTGCATTTTCTGATGATGCACTTACACAGTCATAGGCTAAGTAGTATTCTCTGAAAAGAAGGTACATAATAAATATCTATTTTCATAGTTTTCCGTAACAAGTGGCCATGTTGTTATGCTAAATGCTGTAACAGCACAATTTGTATGCTTTCTCAACATAATTATACTATTTCTTTCATTGATTTTATGCTTCCATCAATGTATAAATAATTCTTACCATTTAAACAAAAGAAAGAAATCCCTTGTTTGGGGTACTCAGGGAAAGGAGGGTGTAGGGCAACCAACTTGCCCTGGTTTGCCTGGGTCTTAGCTGGGAACAGTTTAAATTCAGCAAAACTCCTTAGTCCTCAACAAAATGGGGAATTTAAGACTACAAGATTAATAATTGTCTAATTTTTCTCCATTTCTTTAATTAAATTGTTTCTCTTCACTTTGTGCGTGCAAGCACACACGTGCTTTCATACTTACTTATGCATTTACATTTGAGAATAGGTAAATGTCATCGTGTCCCTTTACCTGTACAACTTCAGTGATTATTCTGTAGTTCAGAGCATGTACGGCTTCTTTCACAACCACAATATATTGAGTGTGCTTGTTAAAATCAGGACAGTGGTGTTTAGATAATATCTATTCCACAGAGCATACTCAAATAGCATTGAATGTTTTAATTATACTTTGACAGCTTTTTCTCTTATCTAGAATGTAATTGAAGATTATACAATTCACTTGTCTTTCTTATCTTTTTATTTATTTATTTATTTAAAAGAAAAGAAAAACAAAACCAAAACAGACAAACAAGCAATAACAATGAACTCAAAGCAGTAACAGTATAGGTTTTCAAAACAAGATGATAGGAATTTAACAATGGTTGTAATATTGCATATTGTTACCTTCAAAAGGGTTGCTTAGATTACCAGATATAAACATGCAAAATTGATCTAATCATATGAGTATTAACTGTTCTTTTCAAAGAACTAATACAATTAGTAGTATAGTCATCTTAGCTATCTTATGCGTATATATATATAATTTTATGTCTTTTTCCTTTTCCCTTCCTTCTTTCCTCCTTTCTGCTATCCGAGTTTCTTTTCCTCTTTGAGCAGTTTCTCACCCTTATGCAATATTCTTTGTAGATTTTGGGTTGCACTTGCTCTTTCAGTTTCTTACACTAGGGAGACAATATGATATTTACACATGTGACTTTGATTTATTTCACTTATGAGTATGGTCTCAAGTCGTGTTCATTTACTTATAACAGCCTTGATGCAATCTTTCTTTATAGCTGAGTAGTGCTCCATTATATAAAAAATACCACATCTTTTTTATGCATCCCTCGATTGATGGGCATTTGGGTTGTTTCCAAGGTTTGGTTATTACAAATTGTGCTGCTATAAACATTGGTGCCCATATATATCACTGTGGTATGATGTTTTCCCTTCTTCAGGGAAAATTCCCAGAAGCAGAATAGCTGGGTCAAATGGAACTCCTAATCCTAGCTTTTTGAGGAATCTCCACACTGATTTCCACAATGGTTGCACAAGCCTACATTCCCACCAATGTTGCACAAGAGCCCCTTTTTCCCCACAGCCCTTTCAGCACTTGTTATTGGTTGATTTCTTGATTTTGGCCATTCTTTCTAGAGTGAGATGAAATTTCAGGGTTGTTTTAATTTACATTTCTCAAATGACTGATGATGCTGAACATTTTTTCATATATTTATTTGCCATTTGTATTTCATCATCTGAGAAGTGTGTATTCATCTCAGACGCCCATTTTTGTATTTGGTCTTTGAATTTTGGGACCTTGATTTTTTTAAAAAATTCTTTATATTTTCTAGATAGAAGTCCTTTGTCTGAGGGAGAGTTGGTTAAGATATTTTCCCAATTTGTGGGTTTTCTGTTTCACTCTGTTGGAGATTTCTTTTGACACACAAAAACTTTTTAGTAAAATGAGATCCCAGTTGTTGATTCTGGAAAGCATTTCCCATGTAGTTTGATTTTTGTTCATGAACTCTCTGCCTACTCTAAGTCATCAAGATAGAAATCTTACAGCAGATTTAGTGTTTCTGCTTTAATATTTAGATCTTTGATCCATTTTGATGTTATTTAATGCATGGTGATAGACATGGGTCTAGTTTTAGTTTGCAGCATGTAGAAAGCCAGTCTCTCCAGCACCACTTATTAAAGAGACTATCTTTCTTCCAGTAAACATGTTTGGCACCTTTGTCAAAGATGAGGTGGCTGGTTATGTTTGTAGTTGTGGCTGTATCTTCTAATCTATTCTATTGATCTTTGGGCTGATATTGAATAGAAGTGGTGATAATGGACATCCTTGTCTTGTTCGTGGTTTTACATTGAAAGTTTCCAGTTTTGGTCCATTTAGTAAGATGTTGGCTGTTGGTTTATCACATATGGCTTTTAAAGATTGAGGTAAAGACCATCTATTCTGATTTTCTATAGGGTTTTTATCATGAATGAGTGTTGAATTTTGTCTAAAAGTTTTCTGCATCTATTGAAATGATCATGTGGTTCTTGTCTTTGGCTCTGTTGATATGGTGTATTACATTTACTGATTTGTGTATGTTGAACCATCTCTGTATTTCTGGGATGAATTCCACTTGATCATGGGGTATAATCTTCTTGATGATTGCTGCATGCTATTTCCCAGTATTTTTGCATCTATATTCTTTAGGGAGATTGGGCTGTAATTCTCTTTTCTGGTTGGGTCTTTCTCTGGGTTTAGTCCGGGGTAATACCTGCTTCCAGGAATGAGTTAGGGAGACTTGCTTCCCTTTCAATTTCACTGAAGGCTTTGAGGAGTGTTGGCATTGTCTTCCCTATATTTCTTGTAGGATTCAGCAGTGAATCCATCAGGACCTGGGCTTTTCATTGTTGGTAAGGTTCCAATTACATTTTCAATTTCATTAACTGAAATTGGGTTATTCAACAGTTTCACGTCTTTTTGATCTGGCTTTGGTAATTCATATGTTTCTAGGAATCTGTCAGTTTCTTCTGTGTTATTGAACCTATGAGAGTAATGGTCTATATTAGAGAATGACCCATGTGCAGCAGAGAAAAACGTGTATTCTGATGTTGGGTGGAACACTCGGTACACATCTACTAGGCCCACTTGTTCACAAGTTTGATTCAGTTCTGTTATTTCTTTGCTGATTTTTTGTTTGGTTGATCTGTCTCTTTGTGACAATAGGGTGTTAAAGTCCCCCATTATAACTGTATTATTGCTTACTTGATTTTTCATGTCTATTAAGATTTGTCTTATATAGTTGGGTGCTCCCATATTTGGTGCATATATATTTATCATCATTATCTCTTCCTCTTGAAGTTTTCCCCTAACAAGTAGTGGCCTTCTTTTCTCTTTTGATCATTCTTGCTTTGAAGTTCACATTGCCTACAAACAGAATAACTACCCCTGCTTTTTTGTGGGTTCTTATCACATGGAGTACTGTTTTTCATCCTTTGACTTTAGTCTATGAATTTCCTTTTGAGTTAAATGTGTTTCTTGTACACAGCATATTGTTGGATTTTGTTTCTTAATCCACTCTGCCAATCTGTTTCTTTTTATTGGTGAGTTGAGACCATTTATATTGATCCATATAAGTGATATGTACTGATCTATCCCTTTCATGTTATCTTTCTGTTGTTGGTTTTCTACCTTTTCTGTTTGCTTACCCTCCTTAGTGGTTTCTTTTTGCTGTTGTTCTTGGGATTGTAGTTATCATTGTCTCTTTCTAGAGTGTCTTTCAATACTCTTAGTAGTGTTGGTTTGGTGATCTTGAATTTCTTCAGTTGTTCTTTGTCATGGAAGCATCTTATTTCTCCATCAATTTTCAAAGATAATTTTGCAGGGTTCATCAATCTGAGTTGGAAGTTGCTTTCTTTCAGGATTTGAAATACTTCACTCCCAGCTCTTCTTAACTTGAAGGTTTGCATTGAGAAGTCTGTCATGATTCTGATAGGCTTTCCTTCATAACTGATGACCCATGTGCAGTAGAGAAAAATGTGTATTCTGTTTCTTTTCTCTGACAGCTTTCAGTTTTCTGTTCTTGTGCTGAATTTCTGATATCCTAATTATATGCCCGGGTGAAGATTTATTTTGGTTATGGCTAATTGGGGTTCTATATGCCTCACTTATCTGCATATCAGATTCTTTTCCCATGTTTGGAAATTTTTCTTCTATTATTTCTGTAAATAGTCTTCTTATGTTATTTATGTTGACTCGTTGCCTTTTTTGTTTACACCTATCAGTCTTATATTGTTTCTCTTTGCACCATCTTGCGACTGCTGAATTGTTTCCTGGTCCCTTGTTATTTTTAAGAGATCTTTTCTTTTGTGATGATAAGCTTCCATTTTGTCTTCAAGGTCTGAGAGTCTATCTTCAGCTTCACTCAAACAGTGTTGTCAGCTTTCAATGGAATTTTTAGTTTCCTGAATATTCCTTTGAATCTCTTTCATGCATTCTAATTCTGCCTTACATTGTTTGTTCAAGGGTTCCATCATTTTCTTATGTTCCTCTATTTTTTTATCTAGATCTTCTTTAGATTCACTCAACATTTCTTTCATAATATTTGTCATTTCTTTTTTTACCTGGGAGATTATTTCTGATCTGATTCCTCTATAGCTTCATGGAGTTGTTTCTTTACTTCAGTTACTATCATATCAGAAAGATTAGTTGTGCGATTTCCAGTGTCTTCCATTTCGGTGTCTCTTGGGTTTGTTCTTGGTGGGCTGGAGGACTGAGAGTGCAACTTGCTGTTTCATTTTGTCATTTTTCTTTGGGACCTGTGTGACTGGCCAGGCACTGGAATGCTGCACTCTGCAGAGCTTTGATCCTCCAATATCCATGTGGCTAGCCAGAGCAAACCCCTAATCTATGTTGCTGGAGCCTTGCATTGTGATGGGAAGAGCTCAAAATCTTCAGGACCCCTTGACTAGGCTGATCACTCCCTGATGAATGGCTATGGGACTCTAGACTGGGCAGAGTTTTGTCTTTTTAATCTTCTAAAATCTACAACAATTTATAGACTTTCTCTGTGTTTCTGGTGCCTGACATTTTTTTTTTTTTTTTTTTTTTTTTTTTTTTTGCGGCACCGGGGATTGAACTCACAGCCTCGCGCCTGCCAGGGCAGGCGCTTAAGCCACTGAGCCAAACTCCCGGCCCTGGTTTTTTGAGGCAGGGTCGCACTATGTAGCTCAGGTCGGCCTGGCGCTCGCGTTGTAGCCCAAGCCGGCCTCGAACTCACAACACTCCACCTACCTCAGCCTCCCGAGTGCTGGGATTAAAGGCGTGCGCCACCACGCCCGGCTTGACATTTTTAAAAAGTGTAGGGTGGTTACTTGATGGAGTGCTACTCATCTTAGGTGTGTCCCCTTGCCTCATGATTCGATTTTACTTATACAGGGCTCAGGCAGGAAAAGCACTGAGCTGATCCCATGTCCTGCTCTGTGCATCAGGTCACAATACACAGGACAACAGTTTGTCCTTGTCCCAATATTAGTGATGTGGCAAAATATTTCAGATTTTAACCATGTACTTTTAGTCTCCATTGAAGATTGTCTAATCCCATCATTGCTTCTATATGCATTGTCATTTTGTTGTCATTTTATCATAAGAGACATCTTGCCATACTTTATAAGGAAGCACTCAATTAAGTACCCTCACCTTGCTTTATTATTTGGCCCACCAGTCCTCAGAATCTCAGTGATCTCAGAATCCAAAAACTTTTGAGAACAGAAGCAAAAGCTATTCACTATGTGCCTGTTTTTCCAGTACTGGCAATCAAACCCAGGGCCTTCACACTGAACTATATTCCCAGCCCTTTTCTATTTTATTTTTTGAGGCAAAGTCTCATTAAGTCACTAAACTGCTCAGGCTGGGCTCTAATTTGAGATTCGCCTGCCCCAACCTCTTAAGAGTACTGGAATTACTGGGATAGTATGTACCACTATGCCTGAATTTCTGCTCATTTACACATAGGAGAAACAAGTGTTGTGCAGTAGAAAACACCTTCAAAGACTTCAGAGAACAGATACCGTGTATGTGACATGGGACTTTTGTACAGATTATCAGCCAAACAAGTTGTTGACTATCTCCTGCCCAAAGCACAACTTTCTAGTTGCTGCTTCTGAGTGTTACCTTTAGTGGATACAAGCCCAGAAAACTGAATCTATATGGAAACTATGGCTATTGCCTGCTAAAAAGGGTTCTTATTAGTTTCAAGTGCAAGTTTCATAGTTTTTTAACAAATCATATCTAGTAACACACACATATGTGATCCTTTTCAAGTGCAAGTTTCATAGTTTTTTAACAAATCATATCTAGTAACACACATATATGTGTTCCTTTTGTTGTGTGCCAGGCATCAGAAGAGATGTTTACAGAGATAGGTCAGTTTGAATGCAATCATTGCTCATTTTGTTAACAACAAAACGTCTTTTCAGACTTTGGAAATTTATAGATGTTTTTATCATGCTTTACTTCTGAAACTATTTTTTTTTTCTTTTTGGCAATCATAACACAGTGAAAGACTATACTAATTGTTAAGTGGCTTAGGTCAAAAAGTTTTAACTCAATCTGTGTCATGACTCCCTCATCTCTTGAGTTGTATGAAAGATAAAAAACCTAAAACTCATCATTTCATTGGCTATCAGCATCACAGGTAGTCTAAAAAAGCAATAATTTCAAGAATAGTACTGAAAAAAGTTATCTTTACAAACTGTTACTGTTTGGATCTGCAACATCCCCTAAAGGCCCATATGTTAAAAGTTTAGATGCTGACCTGAGGCGTTATCAGGAGGTGGTAGAATTTTTGTGAGGTGAGGTCTAGTGGAAGGAAGTCAGAGCACTGGGAGATGCTTGCCCTTGGAAAGGATGTGGAAAATCAGTCTGTTCTCTTCTCTTCCCTTCTCTTCTCCTCTCCTCTCCTCTCCTCTCCTCTCCTCTCCTCTCCTCTCCTCTCTTCTCTTCTCTTCTCCTCTCTTCTCTTCTCTCTCTCTCTCTCTCTCAGCTTTTGACCTGCCATGAGTAAAACCGGTTTCCTCTACCTGTTTGTGCTATGATATACTGCCTCATCACAGGCCCAAAAGCAAAAGAATGGTGTCAAATGACCATCTCCTGACACCTCTGAAACAAGGAGCCAAAATAAATCTTTCCTCTTTTAAATTGTATATCTCAGATTTTTTTTCACAGAAAAGAAATGCTAACTGCTCTTACGCTACCCAGAAGATAAATAAATCAAACCTGCCTCTATGAAGAGAATTTCAGGCCTACGAACCAGAAAGCACAAACAGTCATGTTTGCCAGTCTTCATCAGGATACCTGCTAGGTTGCTACCCAGACTCAGGGGAACATCTCAAGAACCTCTTTAAAGATAGTATGTCAACAGAGGTGGGGTATATGGTAATAATTTAGTACCAAGTATGGAATTTTAATTCCTCTGTATTGTAGACAGAACCACTAATTTCATAAATAGGCTGAGAAAATCTTCATGAGTTAGACTGTAAGAGACTTAAAACATTTAAGTATTCCCTCTCATTTCTTTTTTTAATACTAAGATGAAAAATAAAATTCATTTCTTTCTTTTCAAAGTATAATTTTCATCTTCTTTTTTTCTTTTGCTAGAGGATAAGTTTTCTTCAGGACTCAACTCCTTACATGGGTTTTGGTTAAGGTCTAGGATTCCCCAACACCAGCAAGTCTAAACTGGTGTGGGGGTATTAGTCCTTGTGTGTTTATGAGAATGATTCCTGACCATTTTGTTGTGAACGACACAGTTCAGCTGGTGATGTAGTTTCATGTCCTGTGTGGGAAGGCATGGAATACACTCACTTTGGAAATATTCCCTGGTGGCTTCTCTTATACTATGCTTCAAACAATGAACTTCCTCACACCTTTGCCCTTGGAAATCAATGGGAACAGTTCATGTGTGAGTATGTTACACATGTTCACAACTTTTTTGGCACCATCTCTGGTCAGAGTCTGTTCACTCTCTTTTTTAAGAGTGAGGACCTATGAAGGTTAGAATTCATTTCTGTATCAATTAAAGACCAGTAAATACATTATTAAAATAGATGAGCTTTATGTTTTTTTTTTCAGTTCAAAAATGCTATTTAAGTAATTGATTTTTTTTTCATTTGTTTTTTGTTTTTGATACTGGGAATCAAACTCATGACCTTGTGCTTTCCAGGCAGGCACTGTGCTGATGAGCTATATCCCCTATTTTAGTAATTGACAATACTTGATTTTGCACTTTTATATGTAACACATTAGGTTTAGTCTAAATTAAAGATAGTCCTTCCCTCTTTTTCTGGAGGTTCACTGCATAATAGACGCCCAAAATATAACCATCCACTTATGTTTGACATCTATTTCTTAGGGTTTAGAACTGAATTTTCTTTTCTAGTAACAGTTATCTTCACTTTAAAGTTGTATTTTTGATTGTATCTATAATTTATTTGAGGCAGACTTCTTGGTTGGGAATGAAAACTCTGGACAATACATTGTTTCTGTAAGAAAATGCCATTTTCTTTGGAGTGATTCACGTTCTGATGTGGATTCCAATCTACACTGTGGGAGAATCTAAGATTGCATTCATCGCTTACATCAGAAGTTCACTGGCAGATGAAAGTCCCATGAAAGATCCTGTGGGAAAAAAGGGGGAAATAAACTTGAAAGTAGTAGCCTTAAATGCTCAGAGAAAAATAGATGAAAAGAAAAAAAAATCATAAAGGAAAAAGAAGAGGCATCTGAAAGCAAAAAAATAAAAAATAAAAAAAGGAAAAATTCAGAGAAACAGACCCCATAATACATGGGTAAAAGAGGGCAAGCTTTCAGGAAGCAATTCATATATCATCAGAAACTTGGTTTACTCTATTTTTTAAAAACTACATACCCAAGATCTTTTATAATTTTAAAATCTCTTCTGTTTCCTTTCCTGATCTCCTTTTACTTACTTGACTTTGTTTTATGGCACCATGTACACATTAATTTAGGCAGATATCACAAGGGAAAAAGAGATGAGTAGGAAGGAAAGGAAATAAAAACTATGTATTGGAAATCATGCAAAATCATGATGATAAGTGTATCATACAGATTAGATGTATGTCATTACCTTACATATGAGAAATATGTAAACAAAAGATGTAAAGTTGTAACTAGTTAATGAGAAATAAATTATATAAGTTATGGAAATTCATAGGGCCTCAATGATTTTTTTATCTTTACTGTAATTCTAACATTTTATTGCCACACTTGAGAAGACTGATATGTGACCAAAATGAAGTTGATTTATACAAAGTTCATGTTAATATGTATATAATTTGCATTTAAAGAGAAAGTCTATCAATAGTAAAATATGCTTTTAAATAGCATCTCTCAAATGTGCCAAATGTACAGACTGGGCACCATAAACTGTCTTTCACTTTGTTTAATCTGTTTTACCTTCCTGAGTCATCTAACCTTTAAATAAGTCAGTGAGTCGTTGCTTTCCCCTCTGAGCATTCCAAGCCAAGTTCTTTCAAGGAAATAGATGAAGACTTCTAAACCTTGCCCCTTCAGACATATTCTCCAATAGAGCTTTTTATTTATGTGATCTTTTAGTTGTCTTATAGGGTGAGGTCTTACATTCATGTATTCATATCCAATCTGAGTTGATTATTACATAAGCAGGGAGATAAAGGTACATTTTATTGCTGTAAATGTGGATAGACAGTGTTTACAACAATGTTTACTGAAGAAATTGTCTTTTCTCCATTGTGTGTTTCTGAGATTTTTGTTAAAAGTGATGTGATCACAGATAAATAACACTTAGTTCCATGGCCTCACTACTGTTCCTTCGCTCAGTATGTCTGTTTTTGTGTCAGTATCATGCTACTTTGAGTACTACATGTTTGAAGTATACTTTAAAATCAAGTATGCATATGCCCTCCTCCAAGGACTGCTTGCCTTCTGGCTTTGAATCAGATGTCTCTTCTTTACACCATCACGGAAGTACTACGGGATGAGAAGGTCATAAAAATATCAGCACATGGAACAAGGTATACAAAGTGTTCCTAATTTTGGACTGGAGACTTTTTCTCTGAACATGAGAATCAGAGTTTAAATCCTAAGAGCAAGACCCTGATTACCTCTTGATCACTCTCATTAATGGGCTGTGTTTCATTTCCAGATTTGGGCATACTTCCTTGGGCTCTCATAGGTCATGGAAATTGTACATAACACATATCTGAGTCTTTCATTATGCCTAAGCAATTGGGCTAATGTGGGGATTTGAAATAACAGAAAATCTCACCTCTTTACCAAACCCAGTTGTTAATTCTTTCCCCCATAGAACCACTGTACTATGCTGGGACTGATAGAGGAAGCACAGATGGGCTTCAGTTAGGGGTGGGTTTTGTTTTGTTTTGTTTTGTTTTGTTTGTTTTGTTTTAAGCAGTGGCAAAGTTTATTTGAAAAAGTAAAATAGAAGAGTGAGAGAGAAACTGCAGAACGTTCTTGGGCCGAGACAAAGACGAAGAAACAAGATAAAAGAACTGATATTGACAACCCCGGGATAAACAAAAACCCACAGAACGATGGAAATATCTCGGAGCTGAGCGTTTATTGCCAGGCCTGGCGACGCAGTCTCCACGAGCCGAATTTGGAGACTGCGCGCCGTTCCAGCGTTCGGAAAGGGCTTATAAAACATCAGAACAAAAGGAGGAAGGGTCTTGCAAGCGTGGGTACAGAGGCAGATTGCACTGGTCAGTTTAAATGACCTTTTACATTTATTGGAGAAGGCAACCTTGGGGATGTCCCAGGTTGGGCAGTGGTGAGCTCCTCCTAATATGAGTAGCAGATGCTCCGGAAAGGCACATGTTGTAAATTCCTTGGTCATGAGATGGGGGAGTTATCTCTTAACCCAGTTTTCCTGCCGGCTTTGTCCTTGGGCAGCTTTAAATTGTAACAGCTCAATTCTCTGAATGGGGGGTGGCGAGCAGTTACAAGAAACAGAAACTCAGGCTGGCTAAGGGAGAGACAATACTCTGGGAAAGGGGCTCCGACTTAAAATGGTGCATACAGAACAGGAAAGCGATGCATCAATTATCCATAGGCTATTACAAGAACACCCTGGAGGAAGGAGGGTGGGCTGTCCCAAGGTGTGCCCCATAGCCGGGGCGGGTTTTTGAGCAAAGGGACTCTGTGCTTCATTCTCCTGGGAAAAGTTTCACTCACTCTTGGGAAAGGAAGTCAGGCTTTAAGGTTGGCTACCTCCTGCTTCATGGAGCTGAGGAAGGTAGGTGGGTTGGGAGTGTCTGAGGCCAAAGGAAAAGACAGCAGTAGGTGACGTTTTTTCTTTTTGTGATTCCCAACCATAGGCCAATTTATTTTTATATCAAATTGCTATGTGCATGCCTTAAGTATTCTGTGACGATTTTGAAATTTCTCTGTGAATGATGATTTTTTCTATGCCTTAGAATTTAATAGAAGTGCTTTTATATTTATTGTTTTATAAAGTCTTCACAAAACCCTATATATTTTCATGTATTCCCATCATGGGGAGCGGAACAAAGACTGAGAAGCTGTGCTCTTCTGACACGTTTCCCCTGGGGCACTGTGTCAGGCATGGGGCTGGCTAGGAAGGATGGAGTCAGGGTGGGAACTAAGGTTTTAGAATTCCCAATATCCTACCCTGACCCGTTCCCTGGTGCCTTCCTTCCTGATGAGTGTTGCAGGTGTCTAATTGTACATCCTTTTTCTTGGGTAAAATGTCCCTATATAACATAGCTATATTCAGCACTAGTTTTTTCCTGCATATGTCATTTACTAATTAGAATGTAAATTTCCTGGGAATAAGGATCATTTTTGCTTTTTTTGCCTCATCTTTGCTTTGTGTCATTTGTTTTTTTCAGTTTACGCTATACATAGCAGTTTTGCTCAAATAAATTATGCAGTAAAACATCATGCGGCTTATAAAATCATATAAATATAATCA
Source organism: Dasyprocta punctata (assembly GCA_004363535.1). Classification (NCBI taxonomy): domain Eukaryota; kingdom Metazoa; phylum Chordata; class Mammalia; order Rodentia; family Dasyproctidae; genus Dasyprocta; species Dasyprocta punctata. Next base: position 24,713 of record RJWM01016363.1, on the reverse strand, counting down.
TTAGTCTGTGGGTAATTGTAAAGCAAATCATGATAATTTTGAGGAGGGTAGAAGAAAATTGGATTGAGCTTTTTTTTCCCCATGTATTTAATTACTTTCAAGTGATTGACATTCAGCTTTGAAGCATAAATGACATGGCAGTAACAGATTTGTTGCAATACATAGAGCAAATATCTTATTCATAAAAATATAGCTATGAGTACTCAGGGTTGTGGCTGAACCTTTTAGAAATACATTGTGTGTGTGTGTGTGTGTGTGTGTGTGTGTGTGTGCATGTGTGTGTGTGTGTAGGAAAAGAATGTAAAGCTAATTACATCCAGAAATAGAAACAATGGGAACTAAGGGCAGAGAAGCTGTGACATATTTTTTTTAATCTAAAACAAAATTCCAGCAGCAAATCTTTCTGAAAAAGTTTATATTTCTGAGGGAACCAATGAGCTCACTCTTCCTTTTAATTTTCTACTCAAAATTACACAGCTGAAAAATATTGTTGATAGACATACCCTGCAAAGTTAGTGATTCATGCATGCTCTCTGTTAACATTTATTCCTAAGGTGTCCTTTTAACTTGAAAATTACCATAACATTCTAAACACAGTCCTCAATTGTTCATATATTCGCAGTCAATTGCAAAAATTTTCTGAGTTATGTAAAATTAGTATATTCGAAAGTTGGGTTGCAAAAGTTCATGCGTTTTATGTCCCATTGTATTGCAATCTGTTGTACACTGAAGGCCAAAAAGCTTGATTCCACAACATTTACCAACAGAATTTAGGATTTGAGAGGCCTAAAATAAAAGCCAGAGAGTGTGTGGAGTGTGTGTGTGTGTGTGTTGGGTTAAAAGGCTAGGAAGAAAGGCAAGTGGCATAACAGAAAAAATAAAGTCATCATATATTAGTTCTTCCAAGATAATGATATTCTTTAACATATAATCCATTGGTGATTAATTTAGCATTTTCTACTGCACTTAAAATAATAAACTAGGTCTATATGAACATAGGTAGACCAAATAAAATGTAATCTTGAATAAAAATCTAAATTACACAAAATATTTAGTAATAGCATATATTATGTAAAATAAACACATGTCTAAAAATAATGACATGATTTTTTGAATGCACATGTATACCTGAGTCATGGCTAATGATCATCTCGAGGGAGGTGAGGTACTGAATACAACTGGAGAAAGATGGATTTACTATTTTATTCTCTTTAGTGGAGAAAAAAGACAAGTGTGGCAAAAAGAAAATTACATGATTCCATGAATAGTGTTTGCTCTGTTACTTTGTATTAAGGTGTGTGTGTATATGTGTGTGTATACATATATATATATATATATATGTACATATATAAATTGACAAAAAAGCAAATTTAACCTTTAACATTATTTATATTTTAAGAAAACTGATAGCAATAAAAGTCTGGAGGTCTAAGATACGCATTATAAAAATAAAGAATTGGGCTCATTTTTTAGCATTCTGCTGACAATACTTAAGTAATTTATGGAGTAACAATGCTTTCTTTAAAAATGCTTACTATGGTACTTACATTTGGAGGTCTGTTGATTGTACCAACTTCTTAATATTGTGTTAGCAAAGTTTTTTGGTATTGCTTTTAGTGTTCAATGTTATGCATTAACTCAAAGGTATTTGTTTGACTTTTTTCATTTCTGAGAAAATTGGCAACACATTTTTGCACATTTTCTTTCACTCACGATCTGTGCAGTTGTGGAATGTGAAATAAATTTAGGCAAAAAAAAAAATCTTCCTCCAAATCTTTGTTTTGGGAAGAGTGAAGGTTGGTTGGCCTAATTCTACTTCTTCTGCTTGGGCCTTGGCTTTTTTCTTTCCAACAAGTATTTTATTTTTAATTGATAAATGATAGTTTTATGTATTTTGGGAATATAATGTGATGTTTTGACATATGTAAATATTTCAGACTTATTAAATCATACCAATTAGCATAATCATTATTCACCTACTTACTTTCTGTGAGAACATCTGAAATGTACTTTTTAGCAATACTGAAATATACAACACATTATCATCCACTACAGTCACAGGCTGTGCAGCAGATCACTAAAACAGATCCTTTCTGCCAAACTGAAACTTTCTGTCTTTGATGGACATTTATCTCCCCTCCCCTCTGGAACCATCGCTTTACTCTCTGTTCCTGTGAACGTCACATTATTGGATACTGCATAGGAGTGCGATCACGCCGCATAGATTGCGGCACATATGTACTTTAACAGTGGAATGGCAGAGAGTTAGCATGCCCCTAGGAGAGGAATTCATGGAAATTTCTGAAGCATTGCTTGTATTCTCCAGTGTAATGGATTCAGCAAGAAGTTTTTGGACAAAACCCCAAAAGCCCAGGAAACAAAAGCAAAGGTAAACGAACTGATTAAAACACAGTGAAATAGCTTTTTCTCAATAAAGGAAACGACAGAATGAAGGCACAACTTACAGAACGTGAGAAAATACTTGCAAACTTCACTTCTGACGAGAGGTCAATATCCAAAACATATAGACTGGTACAAAAACTCAGTAGGAAAAAAAATAAATAAATTTAAAATGGGGCAACAGCCAGGCATAGTGGCACACACCTGTAATTCCAGCACTGGGGAGACAGAGGCAGGCGGATCGCTGAAAATTCGAGACCAACCTGGGCTACAAAGTGAGGTAGGCCTTAACTGCTCAGTAAAACTCTGTCTCAAAAAGGCACTAAATAAATATAATGTTCCATAGACTTAAATAGACATTTCTGAAGAGAAGGCATCTGATGGCCACAAGACAACAGTGAGAATCAGTGAACAAATGAGGATTACAGAAAACTTTGCAAGAGAAATCTTTAACAGACAGCCTCCTTCTCTTTTCTTCCTTTTAGGCACGGACTCCTCAAACTCATACGTATGGTATCATCTACCCACCAGGGACCCAAAGGCTGCTTCAGACCAAACCTGCCTCCTGCTGGACTGTTACATGAAAAAAGTTCAGAAAAATGATTCATGTGTTTAAGCTACTGTTAAACAGGCCTGACTATACCGGCTAGAAGAGAGGTTAGGGACTCTTTATTTTATATACAATAAAAGTGAAATACCAAACAGGTTAAGGGATAAGCTATACCCATGTTTTAATTAATGCTGCCTGCATTGTGTAATTATTATTTTTTGAAAGATAGCACAATGAAATGTTTCAGTGGTTACTTACCTACACATTTGGCAACAGAATGTGGATTTGCAAAGTTCTTTGTAGGATCCAATGGGAACCCAACATAGTTTTCTTAATCTTTCTGAATGGTCTTTAAACCCCACTCTAAAGATTTCTGTGTCCTTCACAATCTTTATATTGCATATTTTTATCATCCCGCATTATACCCAAAGAAGTGATAAATCCATAATTGTTTAAAGTGGGAGAGGAAACAAAATACTGAGAAAGAATGGCATGGTCTGCTTCTAGATAAATTTAACCAACATGTCATACAAATAAAGATTTACTTACAAAATTTAATTAGAAAAATCAAACTATGTTTAAAAGTAAATCAGCTTCAAGCTGTGTAAGAATTTCCATTGTATTTTTAACTGATTGAGTACCTCGTATGTGTTATCAGGTGCTAGTTTTTGCTTTAGATGAAAGGATGAGTGGGACCAGGTCTCCAAACTCAGAGGGCTCAAGCATAATGGAAGAGGTAAAAAATTAGCAAATGATTACCCTCGTATAAAGAGAACAAGGAAAAGTGTGTTTTTAACCTATAAGAGGAAGGGAGGAGAATGTCAGGATTGAGTTGTGTTAGTGGAGAGGTGACCGATACCTCAGTCGAGTGGCCAGGAGAAAGTAACCGTTGGTCAGGCATAAAAGAGGAGGGACATTCCAGCCGCATGTAATGTACTTAACACAGAAATAAAAGTGGCCAAACAGGACTAAATTGGGAAAAACTTCACATAGCTTCGTATAGATAGGATAAAACATTCATATATGACACAAGCAAAAGGCAAAGATGGGGGCAAAAGAAAACATGTATCAGAAATACTATTGCTCAGTTAGGTTAGTAACAGTTGAATGTACAGTTTTGAGTATCTGTGATGTGACAGGCGTTGTGTAGAGATCCGGATCACCAAAGCCATGAGACTTGACAGGTTCAGTTGAAATTAAGGTTCCCCTAGCGATGTGGAGCCAGGCTATGTCTTAAGGCACAGAGAAAGAACGGTGAGGTGGGATGGAGAATAGGATGACAGTGTGCTTGCAAGGTGTCCCGTGGAAAGCTTGCTCCCAGCTGTGGATTCTAGCTCTTTCCAGACAGCACCTGGATTCTAATTTGTACTTCACACCCAGTAATTTGATACTGAAATGAAACTGGGGTAGAGAGAAGTTATAAGCAAGCTTTAAAAAAAAATCCTAAAACAGTATGTAAGCTAGAAATTTTCTGAGTAGGAGAGTTAAATGTTGCCAGATAGATTAAAAAACAAGATCGAAACAGAAGTGTTTGTATGTAAGGAGATAAAGCATTTCAAATAATCAAGCTGCTAATTTCAGAAAAATTAAACTCAAAAAATTGTCACACTAGAAACTCAGTATAATTTTGTGGGAAAATTTTCAAAAGAGTATTCATTATAAGAGTTTCCTTAACTAAAGATATCAACCAAAAATTTTGCACTCATATTATAGGATACGTGAGTATGTGTGTTTGTATTCATAACAGACTCCCACGGATAACAGAAGATTGCATCAAAGGAGACACAAAGATAGTTCCGCCTAGAATTTGCAGAGGAAGACAAGAATAAGGGTATTTTCTTTTTATGCCCCCTCTGCAAACTACCCACTAACTCTCTACAGTTACCAGATTTCAGAATAATGAGCAATTATTATGAAAATACCAGCTTTAATTATGATTTCTATGAATGTTATTGAGTCCCTGATGCCATAAAATACCCCTAATGCAGCCTCCTTTCTCTGATATACTTTGAAGACAGATACAGGCATTGATATGTTCGTGTATTTAAGAAAAAAATTGCATTTTTTGCAATAGCAGTTCTCTGGTTATTTGTTTTTCAACTGCAACACAAATAGTTGATACTCACTAAGCCGGCTCTTTCCTACAGATATGTTTAAGATCACTTCTTTCCTCCCTGTTCAGGAAAATCATATTGGAATGGAAGCAAAAATGTATTATGATTTATAAAAGAGGGAACAATTTGCAGGATCACTGTGAGTTTACATTTGCAAACTTTGTACTCCTAACAAAGTGGTTATAAATATCTCACAATTAATGACTTATGTGAAATAGTTAATGATTTAAGGCGTACAAAAGCTTCGTTATAAGAAGCCTATTATTAATTATACATAGTGGCCGGGTGTGGTGGCGCACGCCGTTAATTCCAGCACTAGGGAGGCTGAGGTAGGAGAAGCGTTGTGAGTTCGAGGCCGGCTTGGGCTACAACACAAGCGTAAGGCCAGCCTGAGCTACATAGTGCAACCCTGCCTCAAAAAACTAGGGCCGGGAGTTTGGCTCTGCGGCTTAAGTGCCTGCCCTGGCAGGTGCGAGGTTGTGAATTCGATCCCCGGTGCTGCAAAAAAATAAAATTATGCATAGTGGGTGAACAGTAACAGAAGTGAAACTCCAGAGGGAAGGAAAGGTAATCTCTCGAACTGTTCCCTTTTTCTAATCTATGCTCCTTTCTTGAAGATTTCTTAATCCTCAGAAGAACTTCATTAAGATAGTGTCATCTTCATTTTGCAGGCAGGGCAAAGACTAAAGGTGTTAAACAATTGTCTGAAATAACAGAGGCGGTAAGGGGACAGCCTTCATTCAAAGCCAAATGACACATCTCCAAGCTCTGTGTGGTCACCGTGCAACCTGCCCTCCTCAGTGCGGGCTGGACGAGGGGAGCTTCACTATGTGCCATTTGTTATCACCTTTCTGAAGCAGATGGTCTTCTCCTACTTCTGCAGAACTGTGTTATAATAATGATGGCTAAAATTACATTTATATCCAACTTAACCACAGGTGAACCCGTTCCTGCTTATATAACCAATGATTTTTTTTAATTATGTGTACATTTTTAATCATTGCCTTCATGACCTGTAACGATTTTGTTCTTCTACAAGAAGATTAAGGTATCAACATTTACATATTTATGCCTGGCATGGTAGGACACACCTCTAATCCCAGCACCCAGGAGGCTGAAGTAGAAGGATCACTGTGAATTTGAGTCCAGCTTGGCTTACAATGTGCATTCAAGACCAGCCTGCACTACATAGCAAGACCCTGTCTCAAAAAAAAACCATTTATAGATTTATATTGTGATGGGTAGGGTTAACTTTAATTGTGCTAGTTTTCCTTGGGACCAAAGTAGATACGTATATGATTAAATACTTCATTTTAGAGGGTTTAATTAATCATTAGTGAACATCTGATTCACTATGTAGAGTGTTTGTGTGTATCTAGGAGGGAAGCGTGAAGAATGCTATTAGAGATTGCTTTCTCAAAACTACATAAGCCAATGGGACTCTGGAGACCCTTTTGAACATAATTCAATAATATGCTACATATTAATGAAATTTCCCATATAATGCTACCCATATTGTACTGGGTATGTTTCTTGAGGAAATGTACAGCAAAAAAGTAGTAAACATGGAGCATCATTCTTCTCTAACGCTCACTGGGAATGATTTTCCATTGAGTTGGGACCAACACAGTACTGGATTAATGACATTTGCCTGGAATTCAGGTGTCTTGTCTGTACTTGTCCTTTACTCTATAACCCTGAGCATATCACTTAGAATCTCTTATTAACTGTTGTTTTCTCATTATGTGGGTCATAAGCACTTTCAACCTAAAATAGAAGGATAAATGAGACAATTAATATTAAAGAACTTTGCAGGTGATGAAAAACTATACACATCGAAGTTACCAAAATGTTCTAAGTTATTATTTGCTAGTTCAGATATATACGCGCTATCAATTTTTTCACACACACTCAAATACACAATGCACATGCAAAGGCTTGAGAACTAAGGGTCATGCTGTGCATGCTTCTGCGTGTTAGAATACATGCATGTTGGAAACTGTTAGAGGAGTGGAGAGGAAACACCCATCAGTCTGCCATAGAGGAGCAGTTGCCTGGCCTCTGCCTTCCTGGCAATGTTGCTCAGTATGTTCAACAAACAGAGGGTAGAATGATGCGCCATCCTCTGTTAGCAAAGCCATCTGTAGCAGAAAGCAAAATTAAATCAGCAAATCATGCTGTGATCCCCTGAAAGTTTTTCTTGAAAGTGCTCCTACATCTCATCATGATTTAGAAGAATAGGGGCTGGAACATTCTGAGATAAATTACAAAAACAATTTTCCCATGAAAAATAATATGAAATGTCAAAAACTATCATGAGGAACAGAATTTTAAGTATTTCTCTATACAAGCAGATTCTAACACTGAAAATTAAATAAATGTGAAATGTTCAGTTTAGGCATTTAGTTCCAGTCAATTTACTTTTCGTTTTAGCCAACACAAAACTTTTAAATCTCATATATTTGGAGTTAAATTTCTGAACCTTTTTGTAGCTGTTGCCAAACATTATCAATATTGCTTGCCTTCTAGGTTTCTTTTTGTATTTGTTTTCCCATTTTTTAGATAATGTCACAGAATAGCCTCTTGATTGTCTTCATTTTAGAAACAACTTTAATGAAAAAGAGAATTGGGATCCACCAATTTGTGTGTTGGTCTTAGTTTCTTAAGTTTCTGAATCATTCTTTTCCCTAAGTTCTGAAAATAAATATGTCACATATCAAATAATAGGCCCAATACCAGAAGAAAAACTGTATTTGAATGTACTTAAAATCTTGGGCTTTAGGATACCTTTTATGAATAACAGAAATACAGTTGAATAGATTTGACAACATAAAAATAAATAGGAACTGATTTGTAAGAACTGATTCTCATATTTTATTTTGGTATATTTCCTAAAGCAAAAGATGGATTTCACTCTTCTTTTTGTAATCAACCTAAACCTTACAAATAAAACAGGTACACTTGTGTAGGACACATTTATTTTTATTGATACCAGGTTTCTAGGTAGTGGAGCTGGGAGGACATGGGCTGGCACTGAGGCTGGAAGAGGAATTAAACACCTTCCAGTTTCAGAGGACAAGAACTTATGAAATGAAACACAGGTAAGACACTGTTTGTTCTATGATTGCCCTGAAAATATTTGTAATATGCCTCCCTTTCTAAAAACACACTTATTCTATCATTCTTGAGTTATGTGCATTTTACTATAATAAGCTTTTGTAAACATATGTTGGCAGAATGATGAATAAAGTTTATATCTAAACACAAATTATAGAAGGCTAACTAATAATAATCCTGCAGAACACCAAATTCCAATTGATATATTGAAGTAATGAATCAACTTTAAAATAAAATGGAAATTAAATTCCATATATCAGTTATCAACTGTAGTGTTTCAAAGAAATAGAGACTTGAATGTTTATTTGTTCAAAACTCTGCAATTTGAGCTGCACTCAGCAGGAAAGTCCTTCTAAACTTACCTGGTGGTAGGGCTTATACCTTCACGTCCCTCCATAGCCTCATGTTCGCATAAGTGGGGTTTTACAGAGGTAGCTGTTTCTAGAGTGTGTGATGCTGGGATTAAATTGTGTGATGTTGGGAGTAAGGGTATTTGATTACTAGATTAGTTCACTAATTTGTTAAGCATAGTTCTGGGTGTGGATGATGGGAAGGCCCAGCCTGGGTGTGATGACATTATCCAAAAGGCAGGTCACCCGGATGAACTATGAGGGACAGAAAGAAGGCCAGCTGCTGCTGTTCCTGCTGCTACTTTACTGCTTTGCTGCCTTTTGCCCCACTCTGCCATACACTTTCTCCTCTGTGATGCCCTCCTTCTGTGCCAGCCTGGCTTGGACCTAACTGACTATGGACTAAAACCTCTACAAATTGTGGGTCAAAATAAATCTTTTTTTCCTTTAACTTGGGGTGTTAGGTGTTTTGTCTCAGTAACAAGAAAAGTAACCAAGATGTCTACAGTCACTCACTGAGATGCCAGCCCTGAGATTTCTACTGAGAAGGGCTGTCCAGACTGGCTTACCTCGTGTTTCTGTTGGCTATCTAGAACAATTGTCCAGGGTGCCTAGATTAGCCTACATGGAAGGGTATCACAAATTTCCTATGCAGTGAAAACAAACCTTATATGGTTTCTTGAGGCCCAGGCTTGCACATCACACAAGGTCGATTCTGTTGTTTATTTCTCCAGTCAAGACGCAGGCCCATCCAACCCAAATAGTAAATAGGTTTCACCTTTTTATGTATTTTTAAGTTTAAAGAAAAACAAAACAATAATACAAAATTTCAAGATAAGATTTCAGGAGCGTAACAATGGTTAGTACAATATGGATTGTTATCTTTAGAGTAGTTGCTCATATTGCGAGACAAAGGCATGAAAAATTGATCAAACAATACAGGCACAAACTTTTCTTTTCAATGAACTAATAGCAATCAGTAGTATAACTATCTTAACTGTTCTGTGTTTATATGCATTTTTTCCTTTGCCCTTCCGTCTTTTCTCCTTTTCCCCGTCCCAGTTTCTCTTTCCTTTTAAGCAGTTTCTTCCCATTTCAGAGTATCTGTTGTAAAATTCACATTGCAAATGAACATGGACACAGGTATGAGTTCGTGGAAGATCTTATTTAAAGATACCGGCTTCATTAGTAAAGTATCCTTTTAGAGGAATGACTATAGCAGCTAATATATTTTGAAACATTTACATGCATCAAGCAACTGTTACAAATATTTAATTTACATTAATATTGAAACAACAGTTGGCGAACATAATAGCATTTTCACATTTTTATAGATAACAAATTGGACAACACAAACATAAATGTGATAAAATTATTCAATAATTAAATAGTTGGAGCATGATACTGATATAGAAGAATGACAATTTAGAAAATTAAGAAGCTAGAATTATATCCAGTTATATGTGGGGATGCAATCTAGTACAAAGCAGAAGTATAATATGCAACAAATTATTAAATTATTTAGCAACCATTTAATAAAGTGAAAGTAAAACAATGAGTCATTTAGAAAACTAAATAACTAACACACATTTCACTTGCCAAAATGAAAACCTAGTAGGTAAAATATGTAAGCATATAAATATTAAAACTGCAGAAGTACTAAAAAAAAATTTGAGTCTATATATTTCAAATCTCAGCATGACCAAGCACACCTGGCATTTCACAAAATTTTAGAGTGAGGATGACTATGAAAGACTGAAATTCAGGGAAGAAAATAAGAATTTACTGTGTAGAAATAATATGAGCCAAAATTTAAACTTTATAGGCATTATGCTCCATGCTTTCCCTATATTATGGCATTTAAAACATTAACACCCAGAGGTAGGTGTTGTTATTACTCATAATTTACAACTGAAAAGCTGAGACCTATAGTCACTTATTATCTATAGTTACACTGAGTAGGCAACTAGACCGGAACTTCAGAACTCTGAGGGTTTTTTTTAGAAATTTTTAAAAAGCAAGTAAAAAGAAAAAAATTAAAGACGTGAATATGACCAGTTATTTATAAAAGATAAAACACAGAAAATATTAATATGACAAATGAAAAGTGTCTTATTAACTCTCGGTAGGAAAAAATGGGCAAGGAAGAGAATTGGAAAAGTGAACAACTATTTGATATACATCAGAAAATATATTCAATTGCAAATGGATATAAAATGAATGTATATGTATATAAAATGTATATAAAATGAATCCAAATGAAAACGTAAGTAAATTTAAAATGCCAATTACCTGTCTAGTAAACCTGAAAATAATGAATGATGCCAGCGATTATGAAAATGAGGGAAACAATGACCCAACACACATTTCTGAATGATCAGTTGGAAGACAATAAGACAAACCATCCTCAGGTCAGAATGATCACACTAAAAACTGGCATTTCTAACTGGCAATTTATGCTAAAGAAATACCTAGACAAACATAAGCAGTTTTACTTTTACCATATAATTGTTTACAAAATTGAAAAAAGAAAGCCATCTAAAAACTCTTCAATATGAGATGATGCTATGGTTTAAACCTAAAATGTACCCCCCAAATCTCAAGCATCCAAAGATGGATTTGGGGAAGGTGATTGGATCATGCCATGCTATGCTTGTGGGTAGACTAATAAACATAGTGGGTTCATGGCTGAATGGGATGCTGGAAGCGGGTATGACTTGGAAGGGTTTGTTTTTGTCCTGGCTCCTTCCTTGTCTCTCTGCTGCCTGGCTACCAAGAGGTGAGCAGCTTTCCTTTGCATTCCTTCTACCATATCATTTCTGCCTTAGTGCTAGCTAACCATTGACTGAATCCCCTAGAACTGTGAGCCAAATTAAACTTCTCCTTTCTTAAATTGGAGTGCTGAGTATTTTTGTCCCAGCAATGGGAAAGTGACTAACATAGATGGATAACAAGGAATTTTAAAATAATATCATAAGATAAATTCCTCTGCCTCCACAATAATGGATAATAAAAATCTATACATAAAGACAATGAAGTGTTTATCCACTAAACTGCTGAATGAAAAAAGCAGGCTGTAAAACATCTTGTCATGTGTCATCCTCCACATAAAAATTGTGTAGTAATACACTGAGACAATCTGGAAACATTCTCTTGTGATTGCAGTGGATGTAAGTAGGTGCTGATAAACACAAGAGTTGATTTTTACTCTCCATTTCACTGTATTATGTTACTTTTCACAACATGCATTCTCTTCGTAAAACTGGAAGTTTGACTTTCTGGATGTGGCAATATAATGAATTCCTCTCTCAAAAATATCCTCCAAATACAAAAACATAAATATACAAATAGGCAAAATTGTTTAAAAAAATATTTTGGGACTATAAAATGTTGACCAATGGCTAACAACAAATTGAGGAGCATTTATTTGTGAAAAGTTACTAATGCTTGATATTGGAACAGTGAGTCTGCCTGCAGCCCTCTTTACCTAGCTTCCTTTCTTGATTCCTGATCTCTCTCTCTCTCTCTCTCTCTCTCTCTCTCTCTCTCTCTCTGTCTCTCTCTCTCTGTCTCTCTCTCACACACACACACACACAAGCACACAGACACAGAAGTACAAACGCTCTATCTGGTGGTAGAGTAATTTCACATGGGTTGGGTGAGGCCAAGAATAACAGCAGCTTTGCTGACAGCAGGAGTGAAGTTAATTTGAAGCAGCGGCCGCTCCACGTGATTGGTAGTGTTGTCAGTCAAAGTATCAAACTTCTTAGGAAATAGATAAGGAAAATCATATGCTTTACAGGCGCGCTTGCAATCCCAATCGAGGGGAAACCATAATATGAGAAAAACCATGAGTCTGTATAAAGCAAAGCATAGCAATACATTATTATGTTTATAACACATGTAGAAAGAATAACTATGATAATAATAGACAGGGAACGAAGTTATTATATTTTATTGGAGTTTAATCAGTATTAACCTGGCCAAAATTGTGATACTTAAAATGTAGGAAGGCTAGGATTGCAGCTCAGTCATAGAACATGTGCTTGGCATGTGTAAAGACACACATTCAATTCCCAGCACCATGAAAAAAAGATACACAGTGTATCTCTAGAGTAATCACTAAGAAAATAATTCAAACATATAGAGTTTTAAAAATAAAAATATAAGGAGAGATATTACCACAGCCTTACAGAGATAAAAACATTTGTAAGTGAATATAAAGGAACACAATAAACAACTCTATGCCAAAAATTTGTTAAACTGAACAAAATCCAAAAAGACACAAACTATAGAAACTGACTCAAAATAGAAAACTTTAATATATCTTTGATAAGTAAAGAGAGTGAATGAATAAATAAATAAATACCCACAAATACAAACTTAGGCCCAGACGATTTCTCTGGTGAATGGTACCAGGCACTTAACAAAAAATTAATGCTAATTCTTTACAACCTCTTCCAAAAAAGGAAATAAATACTTCCTAATTCAATCTATGAGACCAGTATTACCCTAATACCAAAACTGGAACCAGCAAATATTTTAGAAAGAATAAAATATCTCTTATGAATTATTCATAAAATATATATGTATATTCTGAACAAAATACTAACAGCCTCAATCTAGGAACATATAAAATACCATGTGCCATTACCAAATGATATTTACTTAAGTAAAAATTAAATTTGGGAAAGTACTTAATATAAACTTTTAAGACTATTAGATGGAGTTTCTCTATTCAATATATTTTGCCATCAAAAAGTAAGACTTTTGCTTAGTACATTTTAATCATGTTTTTCTACTAACTTACTTTTATTGTATTTTAATAAGGCACTGACTCATGAAAGTTTGAGAATTATCTAGAAATCAAAAAAATTGTCTTTTCCAAAGACAGAGAAGCAATGACCTTCAGATGAATAGGTAAAAATAAATCTCAAAATATTGAATGAAAGGAGAAAATTTGAAAATTGTAAGCGGTGTGTTCCAAATGATCTTATAGATTAATAAACACATAGTAAGATGTACGTTGCTCACACAGTGAAGCATATCCAACATACACAATAAAAAGTCTCCATGAGGGAGATGAGCCAGTCTGAGAGCAATACGCCCATCTCTGAGTGGCACTATCTGAAGAAACAGCCTCACGGATAGGTAAGAGGGTCAACTGTATCCGCAATATTTTGCTTCTTTTCAAAATATATCTTTTAAAATGTTCTGGTTTTTCTTTACAATGTTCTTGTTTCATCATGAAATCCATAAAAGTAGATCAAAGTTTTCTTTCGAATAAAATATAAACTACAGGTTACTGGAAAATGTTCCATAAGCAAGGAGAGATGAAGAGACAGAGACAGAGACAGAAACAGAGACCAGAGATCTAAGAGAACATCGGCTTTTCTAAATTATCTAACAAACTTTAACAGATTAAGTATCTTGCAAAAGTTGTTTATTAAATTGACTATCAAGAGGAGCTGTACAAGCTACTAGGAATATGCACATTGTTTATCGAGGACGTAGAAACACTGGAAGGAACCTGTCACTAAACTGAGGTCCTATTAGGCCAAATGTCTTGATAGGTACACAAGACGCACACCTACATCACTGTGACTTAGATAGTTGGGATTGAAAGAGAAGATTCCCCTTGTTATTGCTTCATTTTCTCTGTCGGCATCATCCACACTTTACCCTGGTCTCCAAAGTATCACCTGGTGAGTGGATGTTTCTAGGAACAGATTCTGAAGTTCATAGTGGAGAGAAATTTGCTAGCAACAGATACTAGGCAGATGCTTTCCATCCTTCTTCCTTTTTTTTCTTTCCTTTCATTTTTTTTTTAATTCAAAAGATGGGCAAGTGTGATCCTTATGCCAGCTGCCCCCTCAGCAAGCCCGGAATGAGTGGGTCTGAAATCATCCAACACCAGATGTCAGCCTGGAGGTTCCCATCACAGAACATATCCCAGCCCTGGAGGTGACTCTTCCAAAACAGCTTTCAATCCTGCTTCATTAAATTAAACATGAAGTTAAAGAGAATCTGAACTCCTTGAAAGTGTTCTTGCTTTTACCTATGACAAGTTTGCCGTGATAAAACAGAAATGAAACCATGGGAGAGATGAGAAAGATGCTGCTAATCTAGGCAGCTTGCAAATCATTTAGCAGTGCAGATGTGATTTGCCAGAAATAGGGTTGAGGTTTCCAGAGAAAATAATTTGGTGCTGATTACATGATACTAACAGCAGAGATGTTTCTGTGTGTCACTGAACAATAGAGACATAAGAATAGCAATAAATACTCTTCATTTTGACTCTGAACCTCCGGGTGCTAGTCATTTTAAACTCCCTTCAATGGAAGCTTGAGTGATTAAATAGCTGATTTCCCAAAGAGAGCACTTAGTGTTAACTAGATATGAGCCAGCACAAAAGCTCAAGAGACTGTTTTAAAACAGTAAACCCTGGGAAGGATCAGAGAGTCCTCTTGTTTTAATTCACAGCCTAAATTAAAATCAAGTATTTTTCAAAATCAGATGTCCAACTGTTAAGTTAGTTTGAAAAAAAAATACCATGAGTGTGTGCATGTATTTAGAAATCTGCCCTGCAGAATTTGGCAAGGAATCATTTCAAGTGGTTCTTCAGATCTGAAGAAAAAAAAAAAAATCAGGGCCATTTTACCAGAAAAAGGAATATGAAATCTGCCTCAGGTAAAAGGTTTTAGTTATGTGTGAAAATTTCCTTCCTCCTCTGTCATATTTAAGGAATAAAATCTGAGACAAAACCCAGTTTCCTAGGTATATTAGGACCAATGGTTCCTAAGATGTTTTTATAACACCTCAGAATGTATCCAACAAACCTGAAGACTTTCTACTTAATTTTACCCCCACTTAAATGCTTATGCTAAAACAGAAATTCAGGAGTAGAGAGTCGTTTTGGAAAATCACAACTCCTCATTGACATCTGTCCTCTCACTGTCCTGTTGGGCCCTCCAGGGCTGCTGACACCAACTCTGCGGCAGGGTTAGAATTCTGCTTCTGCTCTGTAGTAGTTTCAAAACCACCCAAACCTTTGATACCTGCAGTTTCTTATCGAGAAAATGGGAGATATATACGGTTCTCCTTCAGTACCTTTGGGGGTTTCAGGAGCCTTTCTTTTATCAAAATCCTCAGATGCTCAATTTCCTTATATAAAAAATCAACACAGTATTTGCATATAATCTATACACATCCTCACACAAAATTTAAACCATCTCTAGATTACTCATAACACCTCATACAGTGTAAGTAGGGAATTATGACAAGAAAAATATGTACAGATACAACGTCTATTCTCAGATATTTTAAATCTACATGTATGGAAGGTCAACTTTTATGCTTTCCTATTTTGACAAGGAAAAGCTTTAATGTGTGTCAAGTACATAGTGCCTGTTCTAAGTAATATAAATGTTATTTTATTATTTTATTTAATAGAGCCATTGTTCCAGTTAAAATATTTTTACAGCAGCAATATCATTAACAAAATCAAAACAATTATTGATTTTAAAGTTTTGTAAGCATCCATTTGAATTTCTATGTGGAGATATTGATGCATATTTTAAAATAAGACAGAATATTCAATGATTATAGGTATGTTCAGTATATTTTTTCCTTAATTTTTTCTATTTTTCTTTTTTTTATTTTAAAAAGCAAAACAGAAAAAAAGATAGAAATGATACAGAATTTCAAAAAAGGTAGGAAATTAACACTAGTTAATATATTGTATATTGTTACCTTAGAAGTAGTTGTTCAGGTTACAAGATCTAGGCACAAAAATCATCAATCAAACAATGACAGCACAAACTGTTCTTTTTGATAAACTAACAGAGATTAGTACTATAGTTATCTATCTAGCATACATACACATACATTCATATATGTTTACCAACATACATATAATCTTTTCCTTTCCTCCTTTCCCTTATCCCAGTTGTTCTTTCCTTTTGAGCACTTTCTTTCTCTTTCATTATTACAACACCTATTGTACTTTTTGAATCTTAGTGCTCTTTCAGTGTTTTATCTTTTTTTATACTAGAGAGACAATACAGTATTTATAAATGTGAGTTTGATTTATTTCATTCATGAGTATGGTCTCAAGTTGCCTCCATTTACCTGTAAAAGCCTCAAGATTATCCTTTTTACAGCTGAGTAATAGTCCATTGTATAAAAAATACCACATCTTTTTTATCCATTCTGCAGTTGATGGACATTTGGGTTGTTTCTAAGATTTAACTATTACAAATTGTGCTGGTATAAACATGGGTGCACATATATTGCCGTGGCATGACATTTTCAATTTTTCTGGGGAAATACCCAGAAGAGGACTAGCAGGAATGAAGGGGATTTTCAATCCAAGTTTGTTGAGGAATATTCACACCAATCTCTACAATGGTTGCGTCAGTCTACACTCCCACCAGCTGTGGAGAAGGGTTCCTTTTTCCCCATAGCACCACCAACATTTGATATCGGTTGATTTCTTGATGGTAGCCATTACTTCTAGATTGAGATGGAATCTTTATGCTGTTTTAATTTGTATTTCTTGGATGACCAGTGATGTTGAACATTTCTTCATGTATTTATTTGCTATTTGTATTTCTTCATCTGAGAAATGCATGTTCATCTCAGATGCCCATTTTTGGATTGGGTCTTTGAACTTGAGGGACCTGATGTTTACAGTTCTTTATGGTTCTAGATATAAGTCCTTTGTCTGAGGGACACCTGACTAAAATTCTTTCCCATTCTGTGGGCTTCCTTTTCACTCTGTTGGTGATTTCTTTTGAAGGGCAAAAACTCTGTAATAAGATGAGAGCTAGCTCCAGGACCTAGGGGTCCCCTGGATCACTGGCCCTACCCCCCTCCTTGCTCCAGGACTTAGGGCCATCAGGATCATCGGCCCTGCCCCTCTCCTTCTCTAGGACCTAGGGGCCACTAGGATCATCAGTCTTGCACCCCTCCTCACTCCCTGGACCTAGGGGCCAGCAGGTTCATCGACCTCACCCCCCTTTTCACTCCACCGACCTAGGGGACACCGGGATGGTCAGCTGCCACCCCTCCTCACCCCTCAGACCTAGGGGGCCAGCGGGATCTTTGGTCTCCCCTTCTCCTTGACCCATGACCTTGGAGAACTGAGGGACCTTCGGTCACCCTCCCCCACCCAAAAAACCACAACAGCCCACAGACAATTAGCAACCCTTTCTACCACTTATAGAACCTTGGTGGGCTGATGTGAGCCTCAGCAACCCCTCACCCCACACAGAGGACCTCAGCAGGCTTATGACAGTGTGGTGAGTTTCCCCCTCAAATAGAGGACCTCAGTAGGTAAACAGGAGCAGCAGTAAACTCCCCCACCCCAGCTGTAGATCCTTGATGAGTCTGGCAAGAGTGTGGGTGAGTCCTTCTTCCATAAAGAGAACACCAGGTGGGTTGAGAAGAGTGCCAACAAGGCCTCCCCCAACACAGGAAATCAAAAGGACTTACAAGACACCCAGTGACATAGTAGGGTCCCAGCTGAGGTGCACACTATGCTAGATAGATCTGGTGGCCCGGATCAGCCTGAAGCTATAGTAACAATAGGAACTAACACTTGACTTACATCCGTACTCCTAGTCAGCCTAGGAAGAATATAGGACTCACCCAACAGGCCCTGCAGGAGGAGCACAGATAACTGGCCACCCCCATCATTGTGGGACCCAGCAAGTGGACAAATATTAACTACACAGTAGGATCCTAAGGCACACATGATGGACAGTTGAGACTAGTGACATTGAAAAGACCAAAATATTAACCCAAGGGGTAAAAATGACAAAATGAAAAAGTAAAACACAATCTCAAATATCCAGTCCATCAGGAACAAGTACAGGAGACATCAAAATAGAGGACATTAGTAGTCATACACCTGAAATTTCTGAAAAGACAGCAAGTGAAATAAAGAAACAAATCCATGAGGCTATAGAGGAAATCGAATTAGAAGTAATCTCTCACAAAACGAAAGAAATGACAGCCTTAATAAAGGAGTTGCTCAGCATAGCTAGAGACAACATAGATAAAAAAGTATAGGAGCATGGGGAAATGATGGAAACCTTGAATAAACAATATAGAAAAGAAGAATGCATGAAACAAATTCAAAAACATATCCAGGAAATAAAAAATTCTATTAAAAGCTGGCAAAACTATTTGAATGAAGCTGAGGATAGAATTTTGGACCTTGAAGACAGGATCACAGCTAGTGATTATGAAAGGAAAGAACTTCTGAAAATAACAAGACAGCATGAAATGACAATTCAACAGCTTCAAGATGGTACAAAGAGGAATAATATAAGATTAATAGGCATGAATGAAGATGCAGGAGTCAACGCAAATGACACTGGTAAACTATTCATAGAAGTAATAGAAAATTTCCCAAACATGGGAAAGAATCAGATATACAGATAAGTGAGGCATATAGAGCACCAAACAGTCATAACTAAAATAAATCTATACCCAGACACATAATAATTAAGATTCCAGAAATCCAGCATAAAAGCAGAATACTAAAAGCTGTTAGAGAAAAAACACAACTCACCTATCAAGGAGAGCTATTAGAATCATGGCAGACTTCTCAGCACAAACCCTCAAGTCAAGACCAGCTTGGAGCAAAGTGTGTCAAGCCCTGAACAAAAACAACTTTCAACCCATATTGATGTACCCTGCAAAACTTTCTTTGAAAATTAATGGAAAAATAAGATACTTCCATGACAAAGAACAACTGAAGAAATTCATGTCCACCAAACCAACTCTAGAGAGAGTACTGAAAGACATACTAGATAGAGATAAAAATGACTATAATTTCTAGAACAATAACAGAAAGAAGCCACCAGACAGGGCAAGCAGTTAGGCAAGGAGGAAAAGCAGGAAACCAACAACAGGAAAATAACATGACCAAGTTGAGCCAGTACATATCAATCATATCCATCAGTGTAAATGGCCTCAATTCACCAATTAAAAGAAATATGTTGACAGAATGGATCAAGAACAGGATCCAACAATATGCTGTATATAGGAAACACATCTGACTCAAAGGGAAACTCACAGACTAAAAGCCAAAGGATGGAAAACAATGTTCCATGCAACAGGATCCCAGAAAAAAACAGAAGTAGCTATTCTATTTGTGGACAATGTGAACTTCAAACCAAAACTGATCAAAAGAAATAAATAAAGTTACCACATACTTGTTAGTGGAAAAATTTAAGAGGAAGAGCTAACAATCACAAATACATATGCACCAAATAAAGGAGCACCCAACTATATAAGACAAATACTAATAGACATGAAAAACCAAATATGCAATAACACAGTCATAATAGGGGACCTTAATACCCCACTGTCACAAAGAGATAGGTCAACGACAAAACATCAGCAAAGAAATAACAGAACTGAACCAAACCTGTGAACAAATGAACTTAGTAGATGTTTACAGACCGTTCCACCCAACCACATCAGAATACACATTCTTCTCAGATGTGCGTGGGACATTCTCTAAATAGATCATATATTAGCCCATAGAACATCCTTAAGTAAATGCAAAGGGACTAAAATTATCCCATGCATATTATCTGACCATAGTGCACTGAAATTCGAAATTAACAGCAAAAGAAACCGCAAAACCTACATAAAAACACGGAAATTGAATAACAACTTCTTGAACAACCAGTGGGTTACAGGTAAAATTAACGAAAAAATTAAACAATACCTAAAATTCAGTGAAAATGAAGGTACAAGATACCAAAACCTGTGGGATGCAATGAAAGTGGTCCTAAGAGAGAAACATACAGCAATGAATTGTCACATCAGGAAAATAGAACTAGCACAAGTAAGCAACCTAATGCTACACCTCAAGCTTCTAAAAAAAGAAGAGCAAGTCAAGCCCAAAGCTCATAGAAGAGAGGAAATTATAAAGATCAGAGCAGAAATTAATGTAATTTAGACTAAGAAAACAATACAAAAAATTACTGAATCAAAGACCTGGTTCTTTGAGAGAATAAACAAAATTGATAAACCTCTAGCCAACCTTATCAAGAAAAAGAAAGATAAAACTCAAATTCATGCAATGAGGAATGAAAAGGGTAAAATTACTACAGACCTTGTGGAAATTCTGAAGATCATGAATACCTACTTTGAAAACCCTTACTCACATAGATTGGCAAAGGCAGAGGAAATGGACAGATTTCTAGAAACATATGAATTACCAAAGCTGAATCAAGAAGATAAAACAATTTTGAATAACCCAGTATCAACTACTGAAATTGAAAATGTGATTAAAACCTTATCAACAAAGAAAAGCCCAGATCCTGATGGATTCATGGCTGAATTCTATAAGAAATTTAGAGAAGATTTAACACCAATACTCCTTAAACTTTTCAATGAAATTGAAAGGGAAGCAATTCTTCCTATCTCATTTCTGGAGGCAAGTATTACTCTGATACCAAAACCAGAGAAAGATGCAACCAAAAAGGAGACTATAGACCTATCTCCCTAATGAACATCGATGCAAAAATTCTCAATAAAATACTGGCAAATAGAATGCAGCAAATCATTAAGAAGATTATACATCATAACCAAGAGGGATTTATCCCAGGAATGCAGGGATGGTTTAACATATGCAAATCAATAAATGTAATACACCACATCAACAGAGTTAAAGACAAAAATCACATGATCATCTCAATAGATGCAGAAAAGCTTTTGATAAAGTCCAATACTTGTTCATGATAAAAACCCTACAGAAACTTGGAATAGATGCTACCTACCTCAATCTGATAAAAAATGAAATACTTAGGAATCAACCTAACAAAGGATGTAAAAGACCTATGTGTTGAAAGCTGTAGTATTGTAAAAAAGGAGATTGAAGAGGATGTCAGAAAATGGAAAGACATTCCTTGCTCTTGGTTATGAAGAACCAACATTGTGAAAATGGCCATACTCCCAAAACTGCTATACAGATTTAATGCAATTCCAATCAAAATTCCATTAACATACCTTACAGATCTAGAGAAGACATTCCTAAAATTCATTTGGAAACAGAAGAGACCTAAAATAGCAAAAAGGCAATCCTGGGCAACAGAGGCAAGGCAGGAGGTATCATAATCCCTGACTTGAAATTATACTACAAAGTTACTGTGATAAAATCAGCATGGTACTGGCAAAAAGACAGATTGAGGATCAATGGAACAGATTGGTGCAGACACAATTACAAAGACACTTAACCACCTTATCTTTGACAAAGGGGCTAATCATATTCACTGAAAGAAAGATAGTCTCTTTAATAAATGGTGCTGGAAAAATTAACTTTCCACATGCCAAAGACTGAAACTAGACCCATGTTTATCATCATGCACTAAACTAAAGTCAAAACGGATCGAAGATCTAAATATTAAAACAGAAACACTAAATCTACTGGAAAACAAGGTAGATAGAAATCTTGAATACATAAGGGTAGGCAAACAGTTCATAAACAAAACATATACCGCACAGGAAGTACTTCAATGAATCAACAACTGGGATCTCTTCTTATTAAAAAATGCTTGTACTTCAAAAGAAATCACCAACAGAATGAAGAGAAAGCTCAAAGAATGGGAAAGAATTTTAGCCAGTTGTCCCTCAGACAAAGGACTTATATCTAGAACATATAAAGAATTGAAAAACATAAGATTCCCCAAATTCAAAGACCTAATCCAGAAATGGGCATCTGAGATGAACACACACTTCTCAGAGGAAAAAATATGAGTGGCAAATAAATACATGAAGGTATGCTCAACATCAGTGGTCATTTGAGAAATGCAAATTAAAATAACACTGAGATTTCATCTCACTCCAGAAAGAACAGCTGCCATCAAGAAATCAACTGATACCAAATATTGGTGGGGTTGTGGGGAAAAAAGGAACACTTCTCCACTGCTAGTGAGAGTGTAGACTGATGCAACCACTGTGGAAATCAGGATGGAGATTCCTCAAAACCTGGGATTGGAAGTCCCATTTAATCCAGCTAGTCCCCTTCTGTGTATTTTCCAGAAAAATTGAAAATGTCATGCCACAGTGATATATGTGTACCCATGTTTATAGCAGCACAATTTGTAATGGCTAAATCTTGAAAACAACCCAAATGCCCATCAACCACAGAATGGATAAAAAAGATGTGGTATTTTTATACAGTAGAATATTACTCAACTATATAAAAGGATAATCTTGAAGCTTTTATAGGTAAATGGAGGCAACTTGAGACCATACTCTTAAGTAAAATAAATCAAACTCATTATTTATAAAAATCATATTGCCACCATAGTATAAAAAAATCTGAAAGAGTAATAAAATCCTAAATATATGATAGATATTTTAATAATGAAAGGGAAAGAAAGTGCTCAAAAGAACAGAACAACTAGGATAGGGCTAAAGAAAAAAAGAAGAAAGGAAAAGATTATATGTATGTTGGTAAACACATATAAATGTATGTACGTATATGTATGCTAGATAGATGACTATACTACTAATCTCTGTTAGTTCCATCGAAAGAATAGTTTGTGCTGTCATTGTTTGATTGATCGCTTTTGTGCCTAGATTTTATAACCTGAACAACTTCTAAGACAACAATATGCAATATATTAACTAATGCTAATTCCCTACTTCTTTTTGAAATTCTATATCATTTCTATCCTTTTTTTTTTGTTTTGCTTTTTTAAAAATAAAAAAACTTAAAAAAATAAAATGAGAGCTAATATGGAACGCTTCATGAATTTGCATATCATTCTTGCACAGGGGCCATGCTAATCTCTGAATCATTCCAATTTTAGTATATGTGCTGCCTAAGCGAGCACTTTTTTTTTCTAAATTTCACCTTTATAATAAAAAATAGAATTTTATAAGGAAATAAATGATACATTACATTTTTTAAAGTTTGGTAATTTGTCCCCAAAGATGCTTTTAATCCAGGCTTCTTTAATGGGGTGGATGTTGATCTATAATTGGAGGGATAACTTCCAGTTCGTGTATCAAAACTTGGTCCTTTAAGAAACAATTCCCCGCTACTTCTAAAAATTTAAATTTGTTCCAGACCCCAGTAGATTTCTCCTTTTGTTAACTATAACTGTTTTTAACTCTTTCTTTATTTGTGTTAAAAGCAACTGCAAACATAATTGCAAATGCTAGAAATTAGTCTTAAAAGTAGCCCACATTTTACATGGTATACAACTGTCCACTCATTTTACTCCATCTTAAAGGGGTTGAAGTGTCAAAGGAGCTTACAGATGGACTAAGATAGGAGATATGAAATTTGGTTTATATTTTGAAGAATCCAGAGTTCTTTTATAAAACAGATTTTCTAGGTCACTCTTTAATCTTTTTTAATCAAAAGCTCTTAAGAAGGAAGTAAGAATGAAGGACAGACCTAATTGTTTAATAAACCTAAGCAATACTGGTACTTCGGTAGTTTTTGACGAGTTAATTATTAGTTGGCCAGATTTGAATAGAGAACTCCGTGAGAAAGTACACTGAGATCTAGTAAAAGTATGTAGATGTATTTTATATGATGCAATGTTGTATCAACATATATACAACATATCTACAAAAGTTCTAAATATTTGACATATTATGGACCTATATTACCAGATCTCTATCATCTTGAATAACCTAGAATGTTTACAATTTCTTCTAGGCAAAACAATAACCCTCATACTAAGTGTTTAAATTCATTTATTTCATCCAATATATGGGTGGTAAGGGTAATTCTTTACAATTCCCTTAGAAGATTTCTTTGTTTTAGCTTGTTGGTTTCCAGTAGCAGAAATACAAAGAGATTGCATTAGTCAGCTTGCTCATCACCGGGACACAGAAGGAGACATTTGATTTGCATGTGGTTTCAATCCATATTTAATTTGGCTCCAAAACAGAAATCATGGCAGCATGACAGGAGGCAGCAAATCTGCTGAGTTCAGGAGAAAGGTAAGAGGAGAATGTCAGAGGAAAGGATCTAGGGACCACAGATCCCAAGGCTGTACCTCCAAGGCCCACTGAGACACACCTAGGAAGGTGTTCCACCAATCCCTGGGTTGGAGCCTGTTGTAGTCAGGGGTTACAGGGAGAACAACTACATACAGGACACAGGGTTTGTAATACTGTTTTATAATAATCACCCAA
>RJWM01016362.1:0-45646 GCA_004363535.1 Dasyprocta punctata | reverse complement strand
TTTGCAGGAGAATTTTTAATAAATTTAGAGGAGGCAAAAAGAATAAACTGCTGTGTAGAGAGTGCAATAAGTGATTTTGCTTGGAGTTCAGAAGATCAGAATACTGATAAGAATGTGGAAAGTAAAGGGTGATGGCCATGTTTCTGTTAGGAATGAGGTTTTGATAAGGACATGGACTTTAAGCCAGACAAGTTACCTTCTTATTTATATTTGCATATGTCCTGAGACTCTGTGGGAGGATGAACTTATAGGTGGTGGAATATCTAATCTGGTGGAGGAAATTTCAAGGGACACCAATGTTCAGGTTGTGTTCATGAGTACTTCTGGCTGCTTTTAGCCAGGTTTAGAGTGAAAACAAGAGAGCAAAACATAAAGCATAAATCCTTGAGATTTAAATTTGGGCAGAAGAGAAGTATGTTGATAGTTGGAGCCAAGGAAGTTAAGTTGTTAGAGAGAACACTGCCATTAAAAAGACATGAAGTACTTTGAATCAGGACAAGAAGAAAGACGCCTTAAGAGCATCTTAGGAATCAGCAACACCCAACCAATTGCAGTCTCAAGAGTGAAAAACTGTAAATCATTCATTAGAGAAGAAAGACTAAGGATCCTCTGCTTGTAAAGGGCTGCTTAGGGAATTAGTTGCCTGGAAATCACCATGGTCAGCCATTCAAAGCATTTCAAAGCTGCCACAGCCATGGTGCAAGATGGCCTGGCTACTGCTCAAGCTGGTGAGAAATCCTGATGTTGTGTACATGACATTGGTTGTTCATGCTTGCAATAGTTGTCTCATCAAGAAGGCCTCCATTCAGTCATAAAGGAAGGCCTAAGATGCCAGGCAACATATGCTGGAGAAAGGATATGTCTGAAGCTGTGGCAATGAAGCCAAAGGTGTAGGGGAGACCCCAGAAAAGTAGAGATACCAGGAATGTGGAATGTCTGACAAAGAAAGCCAAAGCAAAGGAAACAAGTGGAGCCAGTCCGAGAGAGAAGCTGTGTGGATAACAAGAAAGGTCATAGGGGTGGAGCACCCAAGTGTTTTGAAACTCTCATTTTACCATCATGTACTGGACATGAAGCTATGAGCTTTAATGTTTGCCCTGCTAGGTTTTGATCTTGCTTTGGTCTGAGTTTTTTCTATTCCCTTATTTCTCCTTTTGGAATGGAAGGGTTTACATTGGGATTAAGTAACATGCTTTTTGAATTTTAAAGAGAGTCTTTGCAAAGAGTTTGCCTTGAGCCTCAGAAATATTTTGACTTGGGTTTCTTAGAAATGCTGAAACTGTTTGAGAATAGCATTAGTATGTTTTCAGTTGTACGTAGGATAGTTATATCTTGTTAGGTGGAATTATTACCTTGTGTTCATTTGGAGATTAAGTATCTTTTGAGGAGATATGTTTGGGTGTCAAGTAATAAGGGAGTGGAATGTAACAGTTAAGGTGGACTGTCAACTTGACTGATTTTAGAGTAGACCTGCGAATTAGTGAGGCAAACTTCTAGGTGTGTCCAAGTAGGTCATGAGGGCAAGACCTTGGGTACTATATATGATCCCCTAGCCCTTACCTCTCTGGTAATCTTACCCTGACCTGCTTCATGGCCACCATGAGATGAGCAGTACTCTTTATCCAAACTCTTCTGCTTATAAGCTAGCTTACAACAGACTGAACCTTCTGAAACCATGCACCAAATAAAGCCCTGCTTTTTTTTTTTTTTTTTACCAGTGATAGGAAAACCGACTATACAGAAATTGAAACTGATTCTAGACTTTATGTTGGAATTTAAAACATCTAAAATAACCCAAACTATTCTTTTATATAAATAATGAAGTTTAAGGATTTATACTTCAACAGTTGTAAAGCTACACTAATCAACAGATTATCGCATGTATCAGGATCTGGAAAGAGACCCACATACATGAAGTCATTTAATTTTTGATGAACATAGCAAGCCAATTAAATGGAGGAAGAAAAGTCTTTACCAAATCATGATAGAAGAACTCAATATTTGTATGGAAAATACAATATTTGACTCAATAAAAGATAAGCAATCTAATATAAAAGATAGAAAAAGATAGCTTTAATATAAATAAAAATAAATAAATAATTCAAAATACAGAAAACTCAGAAATGAGGAGGCAAGAGAACTTAGTATAGAACCTGAAATTTAAAAAAATTACTTTACCCATGTAAACTGGACTGGAAGTAACACAACAGTTAATAAAAATAATGTCTTGAGGGAAAAAGAAAGAATATTCTAAAAATCAAGGGGAAAGCAAGAAAAAAAGATTTGACAGAAAGTTACAAGTATAGAAGACAAGAAATTCTTAAATGTACACCATGAAAGTTCCCACACACAAAACAGTTGATTCCATATAAGAAGACAACAGAGTAATTGTTATCAGAGATTGGGAAGGCTAGAGATAAGGGGAAAGGTTAGTCTTTGAGTACAAAATTAGGTAGGAGAAATAAATTTCCTTTTCAACAACACTGTAGGATGACTATAGTTAACAATTTTGTTTATTTCAAAATAGCTACAAGAGAGGATTTTGAATGTTTTCACCACAAGCAAATGATAAATGTTTGAGGCGACTGAAGGTTAAGTAAGCTGATTTAACTATCACATTGTATTACAAAATTATGTACACTTATTGTGTGTGAATTTAAAAAACAAAACTTCACCCAGAATAGGAAACCAAAGCAATGAAACAGAATGCATATAAACAATGTGATTTAAAATTTTAGATAAAAAAAAGTTCAAAAAGATTTATTTTGGGACATGATGACTCTAGTTGGTAACTATGAACTGCATTCTTAGTAATTGGTGAGATTAGATTTCAAGTATTCTCAGTGTAAAAGTGAGATTTCTAATCAGCTTGATTTAGTCATTCCACAATTTACATATTTCAAAACAATATGTTGTACACAGTAATTATATGCCATTTTGTCAGTTAAATAAATTATAATCATGATCCCAGAAATTTTTCCTGAACTAAAAAAACCTGAAACTACATATTGGGTATGTCACTAGCTACAGCTGAGACATATCCTCATAAAACTACTCTACTGCAAGGAAAAAGAAAAAATCCTTTGGTCATCATGCAAAAAGGCCAAGTTTATTTTAGTGAAGAGAATCTTACCATCATAATACACTTCCACATATAGACAATGAAGTGATCTATTTATAACATTAAAGACAAACTGTGAATCAATTTTTAAAAATCCAACCAAGAAACTTTCAATTATAAAGGTCACAGGAAAACTTTTCAGTATGAAATAACTCAAAAAATACTACTTTCATTGTGTGTTACTCAGCAATTTACTAAAGAATGAGCTTCAGAAAAACAAAATGGCAGAAGAGACATAGGGTTAGCATATCAAGATTCTCAGCATGGGAAAGGGACATAGAACGTCAAATCTCACAGTTAAGAATGGTACCCTGAATTTCAATTGCAAGTACTAGCATGAACTAATAATGTATTTTAATTCCAGTTCTGTCACTGTAAAGTCTAGTCACAACTACAGAAACAACTGGAGACTTAAATTATGGTCTCTAATGATCATCTTAAATTGTAAACCCAGAAATGCTTGAAGAAATGGTTCAAACAAGATCTAGAGAAAAATCTACAAAATGCACCCACAGTGCCTTATAGAAAACAGAAGAGTCATGTCAAAAAAAGTAAACTTAAAGATAGAATATTTTGTACATCAGTGAGAACATTAACTATAAAGGACTGACACATAGCAAGTATATTTAATTCCATAAGTGCATTACAATGTTTCAAACAAATTGCTCACTGTTGGAGGATGCTATATCTCCACCTCGTTTGTTCTGAAAATTAGCAAACTAAGGTAAAGAATTATGCATTTCTTATATGAACCACACCACTGAATAACTATGTCAAATTCGAGACAGTTTTTCTTTAAAGAAAAAATACTTCACTTAATGACAGAAAAATTACCAAAAGGTTACAATTTTACAAATCATACAAATTAATACACATGGATATTGATTGTCAAAGGTTAGAAACATCACACAAATGATGTGATGTCTCCCAGTATTTATTCTTCAGCATACCATACCACCTATGAAGTGATTTTATCAAAATAGTCAAACTTCAAATTGATCAAGTACTTCATAACTGTTAGTCTATAAGAAATACAGGGGGGATGATCACAGTAAACTACACCACAAAGATAGACTCAAGAAAATCCATATTATGGAGAGTTTCACCAGATACATGATCTACTTCCTTCAATAACTAAATTTCAAGAGAAACAGCAAGGATACTTGGAGGGCAATTTATTATAGGGACTTAGGTCTTATAGATACATACTAAAATAGATATGGATGAAATTAGATGTCTTGGGGATTTGCTTCAAAAATGATATGGGAGAGTGCAAGAGAGAGAGGTAGAGTATAGATAAAACTGACTATGATGAAAGATCATTGTATTGTTCTGTTTACCTTTGCATAATAGACAGCTAGGACTATCAGTTATTTCCCATCTCCAAACATATTCACTCTGTCAAGTAGAATATAAAACTTTGCAGTGTTATGGAGATTTTGGGGTGTGTGCTTCTATATGTAACAGATATACAGGCCTTATTTCTTGGTTTTTGCTGGTACAAGGGCATTTTCAGATAAAAGGCTTTGCAGCCCTGGTAAAAAGAAATAGCCTGCAACTCAGTGTGTGTTTCTCTAAGAACTCCAGAATGATCCTACTCTACAAACAGAGGCCTGGAAGCTACAATAAGTGGTGCTTCCCAATTCCCCCTTAGGAGTGAATGAAAGACGATAACACAGTTGTAACACTTTGGCATATAAGCCTCCTCGGCTTAGTCAGCTTTGCTACAAGTTCAGAAGAGAAAAGAGAACCTAACCGTATACTTTCATTTGTGGGCTTCTGCAAGGAACTGAGATGCCCACTTTGAGTCTCTTAGTTTGCTATGGTCAAAGGCAGTTCGCATATGTATGGTTATGCACCCTCATGAAAGAAAACACCCTATAACTTGTTGTTTGCTTCCCTGATAATAGTCACAGGGAAAAGAGAACCTCAATGTCTTGAATGCCCCTGCTGTAGGAATTGAGGACTTGACTGCAGTATGTGGTGCCTGACTTCCCCATAAGAATGAATGGATGGGTGAGTCAGTGCCATTTGCAGACTGCAGAGGGAGATAATCAGGCCTCACCAGGAGGTGGTCTCTGCCTGGAAACCAGTGCCATGCTTGGGCTGCTGCTGCAGTGGGGACAGCCACACCCAAGCCTCTCTCCATGAGTCAGTGCCTCTTGTGAACTGCAGAGGTGGGGAGCCAGGCCTCACCAGGAAGTGATCCCGGCTGGGAAACCATAACATTTTCATTATTTTGTTGGGCAGGCTTTTATTCTCTTTTGTTTCATTTGATTACACTAAATCTGATGGCATGAGCAGCTATTTGGAAGATAGCAAGACATATTATGGCAGCCATTTTGAATTTTCCATTGGCTTGTTTTGAAGTCCTTTATTGCATTCATTGTTTTGTTTTTACTGTTTCTACTCAACTCTATTCTGTTTGATTTTTACTATGTTCTAAGGTATCTGCAGCTACTAGAAGACAACAAAAGGCATTATGGTAACTACTGTTGGTTTTGTAAGGTTTTGAAATCCTGTATCACTTATATTGGTTTATTTTGATTGGTTTTATTCTCTTTAAAATAAATTTTTAAAAATTGAAACAGAAAATAAAAATAAATAAAACTTTTTAGCACAATGTAGGTGGCCCCTACTCTGTCACCATTCCAGCAGAGGCCACTACTGCTTTTATTTACTCATAAGTCAGCAGGTTGTAACTCTATGCCAGGCACTATATATGCAAGGGTAAAGATAAAAAAAACAAAATCACTGTACAGTGGCTTTCTTGAAGAACATTGCCATGGAGTTAAAAAAGAACTGTACACGTCAAAGTCCAAAACAAAGCCATGCACCATGTTTTGACCCAGACTGAGGCTGTCAGACGTTCACTGGTGCTCACAAACTTGGACTACCCTCTTAACAGTCTCTCTACTACAGAATATTAAGCATCAAGAAGGATAAACCTGCGCATGATCACATGCATAAAATGATAACTATCTCCCTGTATTTATTCTTCAGCAACCTGAGACACACCTGAAACAAGATAGGCAAGCACTTTCTGATGTGTGGCTCCAAAACAGATTTTGATGATAGACAAGAACAACATGGCCAACAAAAGCAGTTGGGGATGAGCAATCTAAAGATGAACTGATTTCAAGAATCACTGGCGCACTGATGTTATTTTTTAGCTTATGATGTCTAATAGGGTGCTACTCTAGTTCTCCAGGACAACACAGACCATGTAGTCCTGGATGGCTCACGAGTTCTGCATGGCCTCTGTGCACACTGTCTGCTTCTGTGTCGTGTGGATTGGCTTGCATTTCTCCATAGCGTCTGTGGCACAACTGCATACAATTCAGTCCCTTTGTGCTGGATTCCTATTAAAGGGAGTATAAACATTTACAATTCTGTAGCCCCCATATGTTCAGAGCCTGAGTATTAAGCTAACTTGGATGTTTCAAAAGCTTTTTCTTTAAATAGAGGTGAAATAGCTCTAGCTGAAAAGTTTGGAATTTGTGATAACTTTGTAGTCATGTAAAACTTAAGTGCTTTATCACTCTCTAAATTTGATTATTCTGATACATGGAGAAGTGAGCCAAATAAAAGCAGAACTTTGTTTTAAATTAGTGAATAAAAAGGATTGTTTGATATTCTCTTCATGACATTCTGTTTGCTTGTGCCTGACATTTGATGTTATGCTTCTTCTTTACTTTCCTTGAAGGCTCTTCATCCAGGTGTTTATGAGGTTGTCTATCTCATCTCTTCCAGATATTTGCTCAGGAACTACTCTTCATTGAGATCCTCAAGGAAAGGTGAAGTAAAAGTGCAACCCTTGAGTCTCCTACGTAGTCCTCACTAAATTTTTTTTTCCTCCACAGTGTCATGAAAAATAAAAGATATTTTCTATAGTTGTTAACTAATGGTCTCTATGTTAGTCATCTATCCATCACTGTAACAAAAATCAACTGATAAAGAGGAAACATTTTCTTGGCTCACAGTTTCAGGGGTTTCAGTCCATGGTCAGCTGACTCTGTTGCTTTTGGAGCTGTGGTGAGGAATCACATTATGGCAAGAAGTGTGTGCTGGATTAAGCGGCTCACATCATGGAGGCAGGGGAGCAAAGAGAAAGAGGAGGCCCTGTTTCCAATATTCCTTTTGAGGGCAGGCCACTAATGACCTAATTTCCCTCTGTGAGGCCCTGTGTCTTAGGGGTCCCACCCCTTTTCAGTAGTACTATCTCTAACACCTGAACAGTGCCCAGAATACAGAACTGGTTTCATGAGTATTTGCTTAAAAAATGACTGTGTGCTGAACAAGTAGCCTTGACCCTTCTCGGAGAAAAATTCTGATTTTTAGAAACTTTCTAGTGGAAAAAATCTGTTAGGACATCCTTTCTTTATAGCCTGAGGTTTAAAAGCATGGGTTTTGGAATTCAATGACTAGGATTTAGTTCTGGCTCTGTCAAGAATGGACCTTCTCTGAGCTTTGTTACTTCAGTTTTAAAAAGGAAGATGACAGCATTTCCTGCCTAACCAGATCCTTATGAGGATTAAGTAGACTCAAGTGTGTAATGGGTTTCATGAGGTTGCCAGGCACAGAGTCAGATCTACAAGTGATGGCCATGATATTGCTGTAGCATCCAGCAGGGAAGGTTCTTCTTCAACCTTTGTGGTGTGTTTAGAGTATAACAAATCCTGAAACTTATCCTTCATATAGAGAAGGAAAGGAGAAGGAGTCCTCTACCTTTACATAATTATAACACATGACATTGATATCAATTAAAGCTGATATCAATATGTAAGTCCTCTAGAGCACAGCCCACCAGTGCCAGAGTAGGGGTCTTCTTTTATCTGCTCCTTCCTACTCATTTATAGTTTACCTCAAATGGCACAGAAGAAAGTTTACAGTAGCTCCTGCCGAGAAAATTTCTCATTTCATTTATCTTTTACTCGAATCACATGAAAGATGGATAATAAAAAATTACGTCTTTTTGACTTATTTCTATTTCATAGGTCTATTTCTTATTTCATGATGTAGAGTTCATATATACACACAGACACACACACAGACACACGTACAGTCCTCTTGGCACCTCCTTCAGACATCTCAGAGTGAACAACTAACCAAGAGAGCTGCTGAAAGGAGTAAATTCATTTAATTCAATCTCTACTTTTCCCCACCACAAATATAGCTACAGTTATCAGTACAGCTAAGATCACAATTCAAATTTGAGTAGTTATTCTCATGTCTGGTCGATTCGCTCAGTCCTGTGCAGACAGAAACAGGTCATTTATTAATTTTCACTCTCTCTCTCAAATGTTAATGCCAACAAGCCCTAGCACCAAGTCCTCCCTCCTTGACTCAACTGCCAAGTGGCAGTTCAGGCTATTTTGAGATATTGTTACAATTTAATTGCGGGGGTAGACATGAAATGTCTGGTTAGGCTAGGTTGTTTCTTATGCACACATCTATGATCAGATTGGCTTTCCAGCAAGGTGACAATTCAGTCCTGGTCCAGTCTAAGTGAACCTGGAGTGTCTGCCTTCTTTGGTTCTTCAATGATATTTCTTGTTAATTTCTTCTCTTAATATCACTGTCTCCTAGAGTATAACAAAGAGGTTGAGCACTAAATAAGAGTTTATACACAGAATGAGAACTGCACATATGTAACTCAATTCAGCCCATACAAGCAGAACCAAGAGCATGAGCCCAAGGGAGCAAAACAGTTTAAGTGAACTGCCAAGGATGATCATTATAAATCTTCCATTGCTTTTGCTTTTTTATTGTGCAATGTTGAATTTTGTAATATTATTCTTCAGAATAAACTAAAGTCTCAAGAGAAA
This sequence comes from Dasyprocta punctata, assembly GCA_004363535.1. Taxonomy (NCBI): domain Eukaryota; kingdom Metazoa; phylum Chordata; class Mammalia; order Rodentia; family Dasyproctidae; genus Dasyprocta; species Dasyprocta punctata. The sequence continues at coordinate 36,697 of RJWM01016362.1, read as the reverse complement.
GATCTATTTTCAGTAAAAGCCTTCCACAAGTAACTGCAATTTTTGGAACCCTAAATCATCCTCTTCATTTCCACCTCCTTTCTCCACCCTTCATAGGAACTTACATGAAGTATAACATATTTTATTGCTCCCCTTTCTCTCATCACAAAAGGCTTTTGGTGGGATTTCCTTGGTCTTCTAAAAAGAGTGTACACAGCACTTATGCCAACCATTTTGCTCCAGAAAATGGAAAAATCAGAGGAATTCAGAATGGTAAAAGGACACATGGGCATTTCTTTTCTCTTAAAAACAAAGGCATTAACACCTTTGGAATAATTGTGATCTAAAGTAGCCAATTGCTCTTAGGGGAGAAAAAGGTAGTTCGACGCAAGCACAGGTACCGACTCATACAAAAGATGGAAAAAGAGCTTGAAGATTCATGTCACACATTTTCAGGCACACATTGCTCCTCAGCAGACAACATAGAATGGGATCCATGTAGATCATAAAGATCAAGAAACAATGTAAAATGCCTGAATCTAGGAACTGGACAACCGTGAACAATGTTAAGGGAGTTCTTTTTTGCCTACCTCTGACAGCTTATAAACATTCTAGATTTTCTTCTCAACTGACCACCATTCTTTCTATGCTCTGAATTCCAAACAGAGATGAATGAAATCACTTATAAAAATCTCATTTATTAATTTCTATAATTTTTTCTGCACTCAAACTATTTTTCTCTGTATAATTTCACATTTATCTCTGGGCAAAAAACAAAACAAAACACCCTTCACCATCTCTCAATCAAGGCCAAGTCCTCAACCTGCATGGTCTTCATCCCATCAAACACTTTCTTTAGGGAAGTATCAAAATGATTATCTCCTATTTCCAGTAGATAAAAATCTCTCATTTTCTATTGGCTTCTTCCTTTGGTCTTCAAACAACATTTGCACATTTCTACATTTAAATATATTTCTCTCAGCCATTCAATCTCAATGAAAGTCATTATTTATGTATACTTGCTTTATAATTTAATGTTTCTATGTACTCAACTTGTAATCTGGCTTCATAGATCATCTGTCCACTCCATTCTTTTCAGGAGTCTGAAATTTAATCCTAGGACTTCAGCAATTTTTATTCCATGTCATTAAATAATCTAACAATTGTTACCATGTTTATGTGAATTTGAAAGTAAGAAATTATCATTAACAGAGCATTTTCTTTCCTTTAAATTTGAAACAATGGAAATAGAATTAAAGAGATTATTTCCATTTTTCCCTTCACAGAATTCAAAATTATGGGAGCTTTGAGTTATTATTTTATGGTCTTAGTTTCAATTACTTGTAGACTAACAAACAACTTAAAAATGTACACATTCAACCTTTTGGCTTACCTAGGCCTTACAGAGTAAAGAGGAATTTTCTTGGGCCACATATAAAATATATAATCATAGCATATTAGTAACCCATTTTTATATACTTCTTATATTTTATATACTTCTTAATATACTTCTTATATTTGTTTTTGTAACACTTTTTAAGAAGAGGACAAATGGTCTGTGGGCTGAAAGTTGAACACACCTGGATTCCTATATACCCTTCACTCAGCCTCCCAGATATTAACACCTTATACAACTACAGCGCACTTGTCAAAGCTAAGAAATTAGCAATAGTGTCATAAAAGAGAAAGAGATTCTCTAGACAGGAACCACTACAAACGTTCGTCTGAATCAAGTAATGTAAACTTCATAGATGAGCTTGGAGAAATGAGTAAGATGGTCACCTCAATCTCACACTGGCTGGCCTTTCACTAAGTGCATGTCACATTTTGGCATCAGCTTTAATTTCTATAAATGTCCTGAGTTGTCTCATAATTATGGGGGAATATGGAAAGGAGGGGAAGGAACTGATATATACAAAGTATGCTCTCTGACCACAATGAAATTAAATTAGAAGTCAATAAAAGGAAGACAATAGAAATATCTCTAAATCATTCAATAAATAATTCCTAAGTCAAAGAAGATGTCTCAAGAGAAATTAGAAAGTATTTTTAAGAAAAATATACCAAAATTCATGCAACATAGCTAGGTAAAATTTAAATAAAAACTTAAAAACTAAATGTTCATATTAGAAAATAAAAAAGCTCTAAAATCAGTGTTTCTATTTAAAGAATCTTTACTAAGAAGTACAATTTAAGCTTAAAGCTAGCAGAACAATACAATTTAAAGCAGACATTACAAAATTAAAAATAGTAACATAATAGGAGAAAATCAGTAAAAGCAAAACAAAACAAAACTTATTCTTCAAATGAATTAAAAAAACTGGTAAGATTCTAGTCAAGCTATCTAAGGAAAAAAGAGAAAAGATACTACTTGCTAACACAAAAAACATGTAAGAAGGGCTATCATTTCTAATAACATAGACATCAAATAGATAATAAAGGCATATTATGAACTATTCTATGCCCCTAGATTTGGTAACTTAGCATAAACAATTTCCTTAAATAGACAAAGGACTAAAACTCACAAGCAATCTGAAGACATCTATAGGTAATAATGAATTAATAACCTTCCAAAAAAGAAGACAACAGGTCCAGGTTGCTTTCACCAATGAATTCCACCAAAATGATAAAGAAGAAACAATATCTACCATCAAGGATCTTTTACCAAAAATTCAAGAAATGGTTTCTAACGCATTCTACAAATCCAGCATTACTCAGAGACCATGACACAGATCTTACAACAAACAAAAACTGCAGCTAACATCTGTCTTGAACATATATGCAAAATTCCATAAAAACTACTAGGTTGAATCCAACATGAATAAAAACAATTATAGAAGATGGCCATATAAAATTTATTCTAATTCTACAAGATAAATTAAACATTCAAATCAAACAATGCAATGTAATCTACCCTATCAATAAGGAAAAAAAAATCACAGATTATCAATTAATTCAGGAAAAAACATTTGGGAGACCCTAACATCATTTATGATTAAAATCCTCAGCAAATTAGGAATCAAAGAATACACCCTCAACTTGATAAGAACACCCACACAAACCTATGACAAATATACTTAATGGTGAGAGACAGAATGCTTTCCTTGTAAGATTGGCAACAAGCCTAGGGTGCTCTTTCTTATCACTCCTTTGTAACATTGTACTGAAAGTCCTAGCTAATGCAATAACACCAAATATGAAACAAAACATACAAAAAAAATAGGAAATAAAAGCTATAAAAATGAAAAGGAAGACATAAAATTGTCATTATTTGAAGACTAATAGGCCTATGTATAAAAAATGCCAAGATAACTTCTGGAATTAATAAAAAATGTGGAGCATAGTGAGCTTGTGGGACATTGGTCAATATATTAAAACAATTGCTTTCATCTATCAGAAGTAACCAAATGAATATATGCATATATATACATAAAACAATATAATATCATATATACTACCACATATATAATATATATCATATATTACCAAATATGTATATACATATAAGTTTTTAAAATTTTATTTTAAAGAGGATAAAGCAGAATAAAACCAATCAAAACAAACTAGTGTAAGAGATACAGGACTTCAAAACATTATGAAATCAACAATAGTCACCATGATGTCTTTTGATGTCTTCAAAATAGCTGCAGATATAGTAAAAATTAAACAGAACAGAATACAAATAATAGAAACAAAACGGTGAAAGCAATAAAGGATTTCTAACCAAGCCAATAGTAAATCCAAAATTGCTACCATAATATATCTTGCTAACCTTGAAATAGCTTCTCCTACCATTGAATTTAACATAATCAAACAAAAGAGAATAAAAGTCAATCCAGCAAACAGCGGAAATAACATAGGACCTCAAAACAAGACCATAGGGAATCAACAATGGCTGCAACTTCAGAAGGAGATCGCCCGCTAGATGCCACACTGTGTATCGATATCCTCTGAACCCATGATCAGACCACTGGCCCTAGACCTGCAATGTTAGTGAAACACAAAAGCACCACAGGCATCCAACTGCATGATACCTCCATAGGTATCATCACAGTCTGTGTTTCTCTGGATAAATCAGTTACTTACAGGAGCAGGTGGGATGGGGTGGGGGTTGGTACTTCTTGTTTGCCAGCCTGTGTGCCAGAAGGGGCTGCGGTCTGGCTGTTCCCAGTCCGGCAGTGACCTGTGCATGGTGCTGGGTTCCCAGACTGGGCTTGTTTACTAGTGCGGCCATTGTTCTCTCTCCCCTCAGTCCGTGAATGGCACTAACTCACAGGGAGAGGCTTGAGTCTAGCTGTTCCCAGTCTGTCAGCAGCCCACACCTGGTGCGGCTTCCCAGACTGGGCTTGTTTGCTGGTGCAGCCACTGTTCTCTGTCTCTGTCTGTCTGTCTGTCTCTCTCTCTCTCTCTTTGTCTCTCTCTCTCTCTCTCTCTCTCTCTCTCTCTCTATATATATATATATATATATATATATATATATGCATATATATAAAAACATGTGCCATAGTGGGTACCTATAGTGGGTACCTGTGGTGGACACTTACAGTCTTGACTACTCAGGACACAGAGACAGGAGAGGCACTTGAGTCCAGTAGTTCGAAGACAGACTGGGAAACATCTTAAGAATTTCTAATATATATAACTATAAATATTATATGTAATATAAATTAAATTATATATAATTTATAATAGAATTTAAAAAGGAAATACAAAGGTATAAATCTGACAAGATATGTCTAAAATCTGTATGAGGAAAACTATAATACTGACAAAAGATACTTAAATAAAACCAAAAATGTGGAGAGCTAGGTCATGGATGAAGACACATTATTGCTAAGGTTTTCAGTCCCTTCCAACTTGGTCTGTTGATTCCATGTAATCCCAATCAAGTTTCTAACAAGTCAATTGCCTCTCACATTTATATGGAAAATTAAAAGACCTGGAGTAGTCAAAACCACACTAAAGAACTAGTTGGAGGATTAACATAACCTGATCTCAAAACTTACTATGAGACTACAATGACCAAAATAGCAAAGAACAGATAGACAGCTAAGTGAAACAGAACAGCATGCACAGAAGTAGACTCACAGAAGTACAGTGTCTAATTTTGACAAAATAGAGCTCAGTGGTAGAGCGCTTATGGGTTTGAACTCTACTATTGTACTCCCCCCCCCAAAAAAAGAAAAGAAACTGTCACATATTTTGCAAAAATAAAGACCTAAAATACTGCTCAACAACTTGTGGAATGATGATAATAAAATACTAAATAACTTTTTAAAAAAAATTTTATTCTATTTGGGAAAGGGGGAAAAAAATGAACAAATGAATATTGTTAAAGGTAGTCATCAAAAATAAAATACAAAAATATCACTTCTGTGGCACTACAGACATACACCTCTCAGATTGCCAACAGCAGCAGCTGCTCTACCCTGAACTTAGCCCCTTTGCTCCTGCAGGGGCCCAGGGCTCCTCTGGACCAATAAGTGAACATAGTAGGGCTGCTGATGAAGACCTAATCCCAGGAGAGACAGGAATCTTCTTAAAGATGACTTCGGCTCCAAGCCTTCCCATGGGCTTTGCCACCTATTTCCCTTACCTCACTAGAAGTTGCCCTTGCAACTATCTCCGCTTCCTCTGATTCCCTTCCCAATGAGTCTAGTCTTGGTACTTGCTCCTTGAAGAACCTGAACTACACAACAGGACCACAGGTATTCTCAGAAAACAGGCAGTGAGATGGAGTTCTGGGACAGCCTCACTGAGTACCCCATCTATACTCTAGAGAGGTATGAGGGGCAGGCACTGGTACATGGTGGCCATGCAACTGCTAGGGTTATCATCAGTGGGGTATAGGTGGGCCCTGGCAGGTACAATGATTCAGTCTACTGATGATGGGGTGAGGACATGCCACACACACAGAGGAGTTAGCTAACTGCTGCTAAGTTGTGCTGATACCCTACAGAGGGATAATGCAATGAGCAGTAAGCAGTTAAAGGCTGCCAGTCGGTCTCCTTCATAGCTTGGAAAGAGGCAATTATATTCAGGAGGGCAAGGTCAGAAACAGTTGAACAATGAAAACAACATCCACTAGCTACAGTTACAGAGTTCCAGAGACATGTCAATGCTTAAAGGAGGTCTACTAAAGTGAGAGATATGACTGGCAAAGTCTAAGATCCTAAAGCAAAGGACAGCAATATTTAGATGGCTGTGCCTACAGATCCTGAAACTCTTTGAGAGCGTGTGGAGGCTGCCCACTCTTCTTTAGGAAGAGTTAGCACTTCCGTGCTAGAAGCTGTAACAAATGGCCCCTCAGGGGCTGCTACAGCTCTTCTTTTGGCTGCCAGGACCATAACTGAGGTGACTTCCCAGCAAAACCCAGTTAGGGAAGTGCTAGGGCTAATAAGAAAAGAAAAAGACACCTAGCAAGCTGCAAGAATTAGCTTTCATGTAACGAAAGCATTCAGTGAGCACCTCTTCACTCACGGGCTTGTAGTAAACCACAGCTGACGCAGAGAGAAGCAGACAGGCCAGATGGAAGAGAGGGAATATAGGGACTGTGAGTACTGGGCATGCTGACTTTGGTGAGTCCAGAATGTGGAGCACAGGGCTATTCCACGAGAGTTCTCAAAGGCTCCAACACTTACCCAGGCCATGCAGAATGCTCTGCTCAGAGGCACCAGTGCTGCAGAACAGAGCAGCTGGAGCTGCAGGCCATGATGTGGGTAGGATGAGCACACAAAGTTGGGCTCATTGAAATTTGCTAGGATAATAGGACCCTAGAGGAACAAGGGGCCAGGAGGTGAGGCTCAGGACCAGATCCCGGGATCCACAGTTACCACAGTAACTGACAAAGCAAGGGGCAGTGAAGGGAGGCTGACCAGCAGGGAGTTGTGGAAATGGTTCATGGAGCACAACACCCTTAAGGGCAAGGAACAAGTGTACAGCTCCTCCAGCCTCCAACTCCGGCGCTCCCTCTGCTTCTCTGCCAGTTTCTTGCTCAACACGTGCAGGCAAAGAAAAAGGCAAAAATGGAAGGTCAGAAGACTGAGGGTGGTTGCTTTGAAAGAAAATCATGGTTCCTTGGTCAGTTCCCAGAACTGAACGGATTTCATGCCAGAGTCTACTAACAAAAGGACTAAATCCCCTTGAGGAAGGAGCCTGAAATGCTGTGGCAAGGATGCACTGGAAGGACTACTCCAGTCTTCCCACCAAAGGAACCTGGAGCCACTACTCAGCTGGCTACACAACCCGGACAAAGGGAAATACCCAGGTATTTTCAGGACTAGGGGACACAGGGTCTAAGGAAATATCATTACTCAGAGACTCACAGCTTCACCATGTCAAGGTCATTTGTGTGGCAGCTTACAGTGGAACCATGGGTAAAGCACAGCTCACACACACCCACTTTACCTGAGGATCCACCCGGTGGCCCACGCCCATTTCCTGAGCACATAATTGAGATTCATATACTCAGGCAGCAGGACTATGGCCTCACAAGGACACAGAAAGGTTAAAAATAACACCGTGAAAGTGCTGTAACAAATACTATCCAAAAAATTTTGATACACACTTATTTTAACAGCAGGTTAAGTAGAAATTTAGGCAAAAACAGAACCAGAAAAAAACATTCAAAACAAGATTTGGTTCACCAAGAGGACAGAACAACTCTAAATTTGGATATATGAAACAAAAACATTGGAAAAATACACAAAGCAAAAATGTCAGAACTATTATGAAGAAAGTGACATATTTATCAAGTCAGTCTTTATCTTCTTAGTAACTGACAGATACAAACAGAAAAAAAAATCAGGAACGATACAGAATATTTGAACGATTTTGTTAAGCTAGTTTAAAATAGTAAACAAATATAAACACTAAATCCAACAATGGAACACTATGTTCAAGTACTATCAGTATAACTTATACTGGGTTTTTTGGACACTAAAGCAACTCTAAAGATGAAAGGAATTATTCTCATGAAGTAATCTCTTTTCTTTTGTAATCAATATATAATTAAGAAAAAATAAACTTTGGAGATCTCCTACATCTGGAAATTTAAAAATACACTTTTAGTACATAACTGCTGGATCAAAGTGTCCCAACAGAAATCCTGATTAAAAGTCACATGTGGTGGTGCACACCTGTGATCCCAGCAATGGGAGGCTGAGGCAGGAGGATCACTGGGAGCTTGAGGCCAGTCTGATCTACATAGTGAGTTCAAGGTCACTGAAAATATCACATTATAGTGCATGACTGTACTACATAGTAAGACCCTATGTCGAAAACAAAAGCAAAACAAACAAGCAAATAAAAAGCCCCCAAACAAACAAAAAAGAAAATCCTCATTAAAAGAACTAACAAAATATTTTTCAGGAAGAAGAAAAGTCAGTTTGGAAGAAGGGTCTAGGAATAGTGGCGAAAAGAGAAATTCATTAACTATTATTAGTAGTTTAATAGAACTTTACTTCTTAAACTACTATTGATTTTTGAGCATAAGATGGTGACTAAAAGTTGAGATAACAATAAGGAAACTAGGACATAGTATCCCTTACATTGTCTAGGTGAAGAAGGAAAATAGGAACTGTGGACTTGTTATATAACTTATATTGTAAGCGTAACCTGAAAAATACTAGAAATAAAAAACTAACAAGTCCCTTGCACCAGAGAGAGAGAGAGAGAGACAAAGAGAGAGAGAAGAAATTCCATCTAGGAGAAGGCATGAAAAGAAAATAAAAAAGCAAAAGGAGAAAAAAGCCCACTTGAGCATATACTAAATCAGTAGCACTATATCAAAATATATCAACAATCATAATAAATAAACAGGAGCTTAAAATATCTGTAAAAGAAACCCTATCAGGCTGGACAGTGAAATAAAAATTCAGATAAATGAGACTTACCAAAAACCACTTCTAAACCAAAATATCCCAGAAAAATCAAAATAAAGAGATGGAAAATATGTACTAGGGAAAAGAAAGCTAGGAAAAATACAAGTAGTCAACACCAAAAGCAAGACAAATAGCATTGCAGGCGATAAAGAGGGACACTGTACAACGATGAAATGATTTTTTTTTAAAGAGTATCCCGCCAAGATGATAAAAATAAGATAAAGTATGCAGTTTAAAAACTTTACAGAATTAAAAGATAAAACTGCAAAATCACATTATAGTGCATGATTATTATGCACTTTTATTAATGATACTGATTTGACACTTATGATTAGTATATTTATTTTAAAATGTACTGTATATCACTAACATATTATAAATTTTTAAAAGTAACATTATTTTATGTATCATTAAAGAAATAGTCCAATAGGAAGAGTCTCCATAGAAGTGGTCTGCTCTCCTAAACACATGCATATCATGAAGGGAATATTAAAAAGCAGAAACATGTGAAACAGGGGCCAGGGTTATAGCTCAGTGGCAAAGTACCTGTTGGTTAAGTGCAAGGTCCTGAGTTTGATTCTTGGTACAAAAACAAAAAACAAAAAAATGTGAAGTAGGCAGTTAACGTACTGTACTACTGAGCTACACACCCAGCAGAAATGTGCGAAATAGAAAAACTAAACAACCAAAACACAAAAGAACAGGAAAATACTAAGGAAAAAAACACCCAAAATATCTAGTTCTTTCAAAAGGTCAATAAAATAGACGAACTTCCTAAAAGACTGTCAATGAAATCATAAAAGGAGGCTCAAATAAAATATAAGTATAAATGAGGTGAGAGAAAGATAAGGATGGTTATAAAGAGAAGGAAAGAGTATATAGGAAAGGGGTTGCTTTTGTTTCCTTTTTAAGTAGTTATTTTGGGACAGTCATGGGACAATATATTGATAGTTATAAGGGAGAGGTTGAAAGCAGGAGGTACAGGAATCCAGGAGAGGTGTCTTATGGAGTAAGTGTTTCCCTAGACTAGAAGAAGAAAAGAAGATAGGCATATGATGGAGAAGTTCCACATACAGAAAAAAGAAGGGGTTCTAGGCTCATGGACTTACTAGAAGACAATGGGCATGAGCAGAATTAACTGCAGAGAAGTGCAGAGAGAACCAAAGTGTGAGGAGGCTGGAGGAGCAGTGAAGTAAGAGCATTTTAGGGAAAGGTATTCCTAGAGGAAGGCATATGGCAATGCTGCATGCCAAGTTGAAGTTGGCAATGTTTCTGGGACAGGGATCTATCTAAATAAAGCTTGTAGCTCTTATAGTAGCTATGACGTCCTTCCTCATATTAATCACTCAATGAATATTTACTGCTTTGCACTGCAAATGTCAAGCATGCATCTCGGTAAATGCTTATCATCGAGTTGGTGTCTTATACTCAAGACTTTCCTCAGGTATGTCAGGTGCTCACAGCATCAGCACCATAAATGCAGTGGAGGGACTGGGACTTGATACTGCTACATTATTATACACATAAGACAAATGTCACATGTCAGGTGGAAACTTCATTATTAGATCTCTTCCCACCCATTTTTATTCCAGAATAGGATGTTTTGGGGTCAATGTTATGTATGTTTCGCTATGCTGTATTGATCCCAAAGCTATTTCTCAGGGAGATTATAATGTTTTTAATGCAAGAATCTATTTTTAGGTCTAATTTTCAGAAAAATGTATGCAGATAATCAAGTTCTTCTTATATATAACAGATTTCCTACCGGTCTACCACTATGGAGCTGGAGATGTAGCTCAGTGATAAGGTGTGTATTTTGTATGTACGAAGCTCTGGTTCAATCCCAGTACCTTTCTAAATACCTTTACTATTACAGATAGCCTCCACTTTTAGATAAAAAGTTCTTCTCATAAAGACTCAAAATAATAGACTTCTACAAGCTTACGAATACTTTTGTACTGTCTGCTTGAATTTTCCCTGACATAAACAATACATATACATAAATAATATCGATATAAATATCATATTTGTATGTTGCCATGCAATTTACAAAGTATTTTAGCAGTTTGCTAATTCTATCCCTATATGATTATTGAGTGGTAAAAAGGGTAAAAATGTAAGAAATAAAGGCCAGCCTATCATTTGGCAGAATTAAGTAGTAAAACATCTCTGCAAACAGCATATTTCATTCATTTTGGCTTTAAATGTCATAAATGAATCCCAGAATTGCTCAATGGGCTACTACTCACATAACATTCAGCTTGAAGAAAGCTTGGGAAGTAATGAAGTTCTTTCTCTCCATTTCCTCATCTGCAAAGTGGGCACTAAGCATTACCCTGCCCATTCACTGCAAGAATTCCGTGAGAACCAGTTGGCTAAAATCTCCAAAGCCCTCCCAGCCCTCATGTAAGACATGGACACAATAAGTGTAAGAAGATACACTCTTGGATTCTGTGACATTAACAATTTGAAATAGATGACCAAGCTCCCTTCATAGGTGATAGAATTCATCACAACCAAGACTACAAAAACTTACAATTTACCTGAGGTAAAATGAGGAGCTGTGAGGATAGACAAAGAAAATAATGACAATCAAATAGGACTGAACATTTTTAAAATCTACTTTCAGTGCTTGGCTACATTGCCGCTTCCCTAGCCCAATGATATTTGTCAGATATTCCTGGCATGCTGAAAGTTGCAGAGCAGTGTCATACTGACAAAAATACATTTTTCATAAGAGTAAGGAGCCTACGGAAGCTGTTGAGGGGGAAAACAAGCATTAGCATAGAAATATTCGTAAGCTAACCGGATTGTCATTCTAACATTTTTAAAGACATAAATGCATTTTTTTTTATATAAAGGAATATCATTCCATATCTATAGGGCTTAATTCCTCTGATTTCTAACCATAAAGAGGTCACTATGCAGATAGCATTTGAAGGTAAATAGGCAACTGGGTATGTGTGATAGTCCTCCTATATTCTGTTGTTTAGCCTGAAGATGTCCTTCTGTTCTTCAGCTGGTTTTCCCACTCTTCTTCACTCACAGGAAATACGTCTTCTCCCAATGTAAATGCAGGAGTGCACGAGCCAACCGAAGGCAGCCAAGAGCACCAGGTCTCAGAGGCCAAGATGCAAAAGCTGAGCTACAACAACATCTCACCATGGGCTGGGCAACCTATTAGCACTTGCCCGGGAAACTCTCCAATTCCTACGCTCCTTGTAGGAGATTCCAGCCCGCTGTGCCTCACTGATGAGCACACTCACCTTCTGCAGCATCAACCCTGCCATGTCCAACTCCTCTTCTTTTAGTACATGTGTCTGTCCCCATGGACTCCAGTTCCAGAACCAACAACACTGACTGGCTCTACTATCTGTTCTTAAAGCCCTTGGCCTTCCTTTCATACCTTCTTTTCCAATATGTTTATTTTCTACTTTTTTTTTTTTTTAAAAAAAAGCATGCCTTCAACTAGACAAAATCATGGCCCCCTTGATATTCTTCCCTAGAAGTTCCACATTCCTGGTCCCCTGGCCTCCCAAATTCAGGGAAGCCAGACAGGGGGACTCCCTAGCTCTTTCCCTGCTGTGCCCTTCTCAACACTTTCAAAGCTCTGTTTCCCAGGATTGCACCACACCTTTTTTTTTCTTGACGTTCCTGACATCACTTATTCAACTCCTTCCATGTAACTTCCAGTAATTAGGTCATCATTTTCCTGTGTTTTATGACTACAGTATTTGTCTATACTAAAATGCAGATTGTCTTTCCAGTTATGGCATGAATCTAGATCCTTGTGGGTAGCAACCAAATGTGTTTTTAACAACAGAGCACACATCTTCCTCTACATTCCATCCTATCTCTCCCTTTCTATTCCTCTGCAAACTTTTGACAAAAGTATCTTGCCCTCAGATTTTCCACTTTCTTTGCTTTTGTGTACTATATTTTCTAATTAAATGACTCACATTGAGCCAAAATTCAACCAAAACAACTTTTGATAAGCATGCACATTATCTTCTCATTATTAAAATAAAAGAGTACTTTTGTTTTTAGGTATAGACCACAGTTTTCTTGAGCTTTGCCGCTACCTTTGATTCACCCAGACCTCTCTAATATATCATTCATCTATTTTTAATTTTTTCCAGTTTGAATCAACTTCCTCTCCTTTTGTTCCAGTAGCAACTCTGGTGTGGCACTTTTCAAGGTTTTGGTCTTCAGTTGCTGGAAATGTGAACACACTTCTAGGGTGATAAACTATACTCTCCTACTTTCGCTTCTACCTGTCTGAAATACAGTGCCCAGTCACCTGCCATGGTACATCCCTGAACTACACATTTGAACCAAATACATGGTTTTGCTTTTCTCTTTTCTTTTCTTTTCCTTCATTTTTTTAAAGAACAGGTTCTTGAGAAGTTGCCCAGGCTGGCCTTAAAATATTACTCCGCATTGCTACATGGGAGGCACATCCACAACTCAAATGTCTCGTCTCCCTCTCAATTTTTAAAACATCATCTTAATCACTCACCTCAGAAATGCTAGAACAGAAACACATGAGACTCAGACCAAAATAAAACAAAACAAAGAATCCAAAACTTTCCATTACGGTATATAAAAAGGTAACACCAGGCCCAAGACACCTACTTTCATACGATGAACACAAAGAACCTTTCATGTTTCACGTGAGACTGTTTCTGTCCATTAGGAAGAGAGCTGCTGAGTCTTCGAAGGAATTCTGAAGACTGAGACACCATGAGGCAATGCTTTCTCTTCTAAAATAACCTTTGAGTAGGATTCTACATTTGGATAACTATTGGCCAAGTGTGAAGAAAGAATAAATTGAGGACGCACATGTCTGAAAATATTATTTTATATATTATGATCTCACAGACAACTTTCCTATCTAAAAATTGTAATATAAATGCATACATTAACAGAATGAAGAGGAAGAAGTGGGTGGGTATGGGACTAAGAAAGAGAAAGTTAAAATCACATCTACTATTATCACAAACTAACAGATAATTGCTAAATGAATAAACAATGAAACAGCAGTATGAGAAACAATGCTGAGAGACACAGCAAATAGAGGAAACATTTAAGAGATGTGAGAGGGTAGTGCAGGGCAAGAGGCCTTTTTTTTCTTTATATAAACCTGTGATACAAACTCACTTATTCTACTGCGTGTACACTTACCAGTTTTGAAAGAAATAGAAATATAAAATTAAATGAAGTAGAGAAAGAGTGTATGTGTGGAAAAATACATGGATAACAAGAAGCTTGGAAAAACTTTCCTCAGCTAATTTGATTACTACGCTTCCTCTGCAAATCGTTACTTAGAAGACCAAATAACAATGAATCATTTAAGAATAAGTTACGGAGATAAAAATAAACATGAATAGTCTGCGACTGTGACACTGGCAAAGATCCTCTCCATTTTAAATTCCATAAATATTTTCCAATATGCTCCTCTCATTAAAGTTTCAATTTTAACATTTACTTCTTAATGCTTTTAAAATTTGGCTGATAATTAGAAATAAAAATCTAAAAATCTAGATATGTTCTTATCTTCCAGAAATCCAGATCGACTTCTGACAAAACAATACTATGCTACAGTTGATTTAGCCCCTCTGAATCCTAAAATCTTGCTTCAATTATTTTGAATTGTTTTAATTTTGTTACTGTCATTGATTGGTAATTTTTTCAGCTTTTTAGATTTCCCCAATGAGGAATTTCAAAATTAAAACATTATCACTAGTGATTTTGCATCTGATCTGGGATATGAATATTACTATTTTAGGGTAGAGTTCAGATACTATCAAAGGAAAAAATACCACTATCTTTCTACATCTATTTTTTTTAGTATCAGCTAATTATAGACCTTCACCTCTTCTTCTGGTTTATGAACTATTACATGGAGATAAGAAATTCCATTTTTTACTTATTACATGCTAAATTTTATAATTATGCTCACTGAATTTATTTTTCATCAAATCGTAAGCTTTATATCTAGAATAAACTATCAAATTTTGGATTTGGACATTTGATTCTCTTTCTAATTCAGTGGGGTTTTTTTGTTTTTTTGGGTTTTGTTTTGCAGCACCAGGGATCGAACTCACAACCTCGCACCTGCCAGGGCAGGCGCTTAAGTCACTGAGCCCAACTCCTGGCCCTCAGTGCTATTTTTTTTGACAAAACAGCATTAAAATAAGTATTTGCAGATCCTTACTTTAAAAGTATTTTAACATTATAGAATCACATAAATATCCATTTATTCACATTTCTAGTACATTTTGACTAGAGTTGATAAAACACATATTTCAAATCAAGTTAAGGGATTTAAAATATTACAAGTATTTATCCTTAACTAGGTAAGAATAATGAGATATAAATCAAAATAAAAAGAGAAGGTAAATTGTATGTTTTGAAAGAAGTGAGAACTTCATATCCATGTGAATTAAAATCAGAAGACCCTTAATAGAAATATCTGAAGTCTGTATGCTAACCTATGTGGCATTATTTTTTTTTCCTAAGACACCAATGAAGGATGTGAGAACCTTCAAAAGAAGCAAAATCATCTATTTACTTTTGGTGATACAAATACTTTCATTCATAGTTGTAATGTTTAAAACAATCATTTTCAGTTCCACTTTAATGGATCTATATTTTAAATTTTCTAAGTCAGTGAGTAAATTGTATTTACATGGTCTGATAAAACATACAGTGAATGCTTACATTTTTAAAACATGTAAGAGAGATGTTATCATTAATCCCCCTCAAAAACCTCGTCCTCACTTCGTGTACACCTATCCCATAATTCTGGTCACTTTCTGAAGCAGTTCTAGAAGTCATTTTCATGTCTTTATGAGATGTGATCAAAAACACAGTGAATGCTGTTGCTGAGTGCCTTCCAACAGAAAGGCAGGTTTCTAAAAACATTACAGCGTGTCTTCATACACCTTACTCACTGAATCTGGCAGCCTGTGACTCTGACTCTTTCCTCAAGTCAAAATGACTATGAAAGGTTGATATTTTTAATCAGTTTACCAAATGGAGGCAGCCACAACAGCCAAACTAAAGACATTCACAAAGGAAGACTTCCAGAACTGCTTTTGAAAGTATCAAGAAAAATGGGATAAGTGTGTTTGAAGCCAGAGGGAGTATTGTGAAGGGGATTAATGCCAATGTGCTTTTTACTATAAAAATTTTTTAAAAATTAAACATTCATCAAGACTTTTATTGGTAAATGGATGCAACTAGAGACCATACTTATAAGTGAAATAAATCAGACTCGCACACGTAAACATCGTATTGTCTCCCTAGTGTGAGAAGCTGAAAGAGTTAAAATACATATAAAAGATAGTTAAGATAGTTATACTAACTTCTCTTAGTTCATTGAAAAGAAAGGTTTGTGCTAACATTGTTTGCACAATTAAATGCAGATATCTTATACTCTGAGTAACTAATTTAAAGATAACAATATGCAACGCATTAACCATTGTTACCCTCTAATTACCTTGTTTTGAAATTTTATTTTATTTTTTCTCTTTAAAATAAAAAAATAAACATTCGAGGTCGTTTCTGATCACATCTTGTATATTACCTATATTCAATCATGCTCAGTTATGATGAATTCTTAAAATGAAAATGAACTTTAGAACTGAAGCCTAAATTTTAGGTAACTGAACAAGAAAGACAAGGGATGTAATGTTGGATATTCACTTATAGCACCATAGGAAAAAGTAGAGAGAAAAAGAGCTGCTATGTCTTTATCATGTCATTTTGCTAATTTTCCTCCCCTCTCAATTTATTGAAATTATTTTCTATTTTCCAATGTTCTTATTGCCTTTGCCATTCTCTGCTCTCTTTCTGGAACATTCTTGGACTTTCAGTGAGACATGGTCTTCTGTCCTGATTTGTCATATTTTTTCTTAAACCAACTCTGAAAACCATGTCAAGTATTCCCAATCTCTTTAACTTAACCATAATATCCTCAAATAGAATAATTTAAACAATTCATGATTTTTTTTCCCATAAACTCCTCATAATTTACTGCTAACAATGTAAAGGCTACAACCAAAAACAAACAAAAAAGACTTCATAAATTATTTTGCAAGGATATATTTTCATAACATTGTAAAATAACCCAAAGTCACTTTGGTAACTGTTCTACTTGTTTAAATAGTACACAAAAGGGTTTGCCAATCTTCTGGAAGTAGCATGCAAATTCTACATCAATTCACGATAATCTAGGGTTTTGTGTGCCAGTAATAACCTTTTGGTATAAAAAAAATCAGCATAGATGCAAATTTCCATGCCACAGTATCACCAGGGGAATGAAATGTATTTTCATTGCAAATAGGCTAATGTTTCTCCTTGGGAGACTCTGGGACCAAGAATGGGAGTGTGACCTTACTCTCACCCAGATGGGTAGGGGTTGTTAAGGGAGGACAAGACAGGGGCTGTGGAAAGCCTTGGCTCATTGAAGGAAATTGCTGTTCGAAAGCTGAGAAATGCATACACTGTAGGGAGGAAAAACCTGTGTTTATTAGACATTTACTGCATATTTATTTATCGTGTTGAATACAGTATTCACATGGTCATACTGAATTCTCACAATCAATGAAGGAAACTAAACCTGAAAAGATGGAGCCTGCCATAGACCTAGAAGTTACCACCAATTTCTTCCTTGACATTCTACGTAGATGCTCCAACTACTGAGTATAGAATTTGTATGGTTATTTCTCTCCTCCAACTCTGATTTCAATACTGCAAAGGCAAATGTAGCTGTAATTTCTACCAGGCCAAGCTCACAACTACATTGTCTTTCAAGACAGGTGGTGAGTAAATTAATCGGAAAAAATAAAATCTGCTACTGTCACGTTCCTTTTTAAGTTTACTCATATTTGATATATGTAATAGCAGCCGACAAATGAGATGATGTAAGAGTTTTGTAAGTAAAATTTCTCCCAATGAAGGAAAAATTTCAACTTAAAAAATTATTCAGTATTTTTACCCATTCATGTCTTTGCAAGATAGCTACATTCACAGGCCTTATTACCCTACTAATCCTTCCTTCCTGACCCCCAGATGTTAATGCGCCATTTTTCAGTTCCTCACACTGACTTTAAAAAACAAATTTTATCTTATGCATTGTCCTTACTGGATGAGCCATTGTTCTCCATGTGCTCTTCATGTCCAGGAATCAATCAGATTCACCCTTTCAAGAATTCACAATAAACCGGGCCTGATGGCGCACGCCTTTAATCCCAGCACTTGGGAGGCTGAGGTAGGCGGAGCGTTGTGAGTACGAGGCCGGCTTGGGCTACAACACGAGGGCAAGACCGGCCTGAGCTACATAGTGTGACCCTGCCTCAAAAAAACAGGGCTGGGAGTTTGGCTCAGTGGCTTACGCACCTGTCTGGCAGGTGTGAGGCCGTGAGTTTGATCCCCAGTGCCGGAAAAAAAAAAAAAAAAAAAAAGAATTCACAATAACACGCATACAGAAAATACCAACCGAATAGTGGCAAGTCTCTGTGATAAACATCCAGAAGGCAGAACTCCCTCAAAGAATAATATTGGGCTTCCTGTGTGTCAAGTACTTTTCTGTTACCCTTATTTTCAAAATAAGGTGAAAATACAGGTACAGGGAGTGCTTCTGTCTGCCTCATTTCTGCCCTCTTGGAAGTTGCCAACCCCTAGCTAGAGTTCTGGAGGCTTCTGAAAATGCCTTGAGGAATTTAACAGTTGGATCTTTGTACTCTGTACTTAAAGGAGTCCTGGTAAGAACCTTTCAGAGCATGTTTGTTTGCTTGTTGCTTGCTTGTTTGAGAAAGGGTGTCTCACGGAGTTCAGGTTGGTCTTAAACTCACAGCGATCCTTCGGCCTCAGCACTCTGAGTTCCGGAATTATAAAGCATGCGCCACTATGCCCAGTTCAAAGTGGATTTCTAATTTGCCCAATGAAATGAGCATGTAGAAAAATCAGAAACTGTTTCACTTTTTTATGTTTTCAGTCTATTCAGAAAATCTTTTTCTTCCTCCCTCAGAATGATTTTAGTCTATTTTCTTAGACTATTTAAATTTAAATAGCTTTGTGGCATATCTGCTGTGGTAAAAATCCATTTTCTAAAGTTTTACACCCTAGTAAATCAAGTAAGTAAACTAAATACACCTGATAATTCAGTGATTAAGTTTTATATTTTCCACTTTCTATTTTTTAAAAATAGAATGAAAATAAAAAATATCATATCCTTTTATTTTCTTATTTTCCCCTCTTCATCCCTATTCCACATTCATTTCAATAATACAGTGATCAGAATCCCCAGTAAAAATGTAGTGATTTCATTACTTTTTCTTCTTAGTTTTGAGGAACAGAAGTTTAGGAATTCTAACTTCTGTCAACTTGGAGAAGAATAGAGCTTCTAGTGACTACTCTAGATTTGATTACACTTCTAAAAACTGGAATAGAAAGGTTCTTCTTGACCCTCTGTGACAGGAGTCTCCATTCTTATAGTAAAACTTTTTTAAAGGTCAGACATTCCTTGGTGCATTTTCTTGCATAATTATCAACACAATCTACAAAAAACACACTAATATGCCCTGAAGCAAAAAGTGCTTTAAAAGTTCTTTCAAATGCCCTAAAGCTAACAAGCAAAAATTTCAGGAGAACCCACCATCCCAAGTATATTCTTTCTATAACTTAAGAAGGCTAAGAAACCTGTAAGGGTGTCCTGGAGGGTCACATCATTGAAGGTCAATTGATCTTGTAAAAATTTACATAAGACACCCTCCAAAGAAAACCCATTTGTACAAAGAAAAGTCCTGTACCTAAAATTTAGTACGTGACCTGAAAAGGCACAAAATACAGATTTCTACCATTGATTCTAGGAAGCCTTCCTCTGGTGGGTCTCCAGACAGTAAATCTTTTGGCAGGATCTGTAGCAGTTAACTAAGAAATCCAAGTTGAGAAATAACAAATTCCAACTTTGTTTTACTTTATCAATATTGCTAAGGGAATGATGTCATTGTTTGGGGGTTTTGCAAAGACATTCCATGTCACTTCAGTTTTAATACCAGGCTGGAGCCTGCATGGTCTGCCAGCATAAGCCAGATAAACAAAGACCTGTAGTCTTTCTATTCATCTCCAGATAGTTGTTCCGAAAGATTCTGGAAAATATGCCTATTATGAACTAAACATTTCACTTTTCATTTTATCCATGTGCCAGAAGTCCATTCCTTGGATAAACACTTTACAAACTGACACTCTAAAAGTCACTAAACATGATAAAGTATGTGTGCATCAGTTCAGGACTGATTAAATATTTTTCTCTTCCATGATAAATGAACAGTTACATTCTATATGAAACCAGTGGAACCAACATTCCTCTTTTCTTTTTTGTTTTTCTATCTCTCTTTCTCTCTCTTTCACCTTCCTTCTTTCCTTCCTTCCTTCCTTCCTTCTTCCATCTCTTTTTTTGCATTAAAGATTAATTTTCCATTTCAATTCATTTGTTAAACAATCTTGGCTTTGGTGAAATATCACTCAAGTAATGGTACATGTAGAAATAGTATTCATTTTTTAAAATGTGTGATTTAAAGTTCTTTAACAAATGTGCTTCCTTCTATTACTATTTCTTGCCTTTGACTGCTGGTTATTTTCAATTGCCTTTGCTAATATTGAAGTAAAATGAAGAAAAGAGGGAAACTAGAGTATTCTTTTATAAATTAAAACTCTCAGGTAATTAATATATTTGTAAGGTATTCAGTCAAATGTTCAACACATAATAGTGCTAAAATAAAGAACAATATTACTTCTGTAAGATTGTGCAAATTGGTTCTCTATTCAACAAGATCACTGTGGTCTTGTGGTATGATCACAAGATTAAAAGAGCACGGGGATAGAGCCAGGGGTAAAGCATATTCCTAGCACGCAAGGGCTCTGAGTTCAATCCCTCATATCATACACACATGGAAGGAAGGAAGGAAGGAAGGGGAAGAGGGGAGGGAAAGGGGGAGGGGGAAGGGAAAAAAGGGAAAGGGAAAGAAAGGGAAGAGAAGGGAAGGGTAGGGAAAGGAAGGGAAGGGAAGGGGAAGGAGAGAGGTACTTAGGGCTAATCTTTATAGTTCTTTTGGATCCTGGAGCGGGGAAAGACTTCTAAAACATTTTAAAAACAGTTCGATACAAAAACTTCTGAAAAAATATATTATATATTCCATTATGTAGTACACATATCCTATTATATATGTCATATATATATATATATACATATCCTATTTGAAAATATAAACATCTTCAAAACAAATGTTTTAATCACCAGGAAAAGTCACAAAATTCCTAGAAAAAGATTTAACATGGTTTTGGTGGTACACACACGTTACTTTGTTTGTCATTGTTACAGAGGGTGGGCATTAAATATTACACACTTTTAATCCTAATTCTCTTTGTCCAGAGTGTCACTTATATTAACTAATGAGAATAAGCTATTTAATGTAATAGTTAAAATACAATTTATATTTTTCTTTCAGTAATTTCTATCAGCTTTATTAATGCCAAAAATAAATTTAATTAAAACAACAGATAGCTGGAATAAAGTGTGATTCTAAAACCTATCCTTATTCTACTACTAAAGTCAAAAGTAAGACAGGAATTTTACCCATGGAAATTAAATAACAGAAGAAATTCAAAGAAAAACATATCATGAAGTAATAAATATTTCAGTGTGGTTAGGTCTATTTTATAACTCCTAGCTTCCTTATTCTCTAAATTTATATACAGAAATGATCATTTATTAGTCAAATACAAAATTTCCATTGTCTCTGCCTGTGAGGTGACATGGATACTAAGTAATTCTGTGGGAAAATAAAAATAATCACATTTTGTGTGGTGATACTTTTCCACAATAGAAAAAAGCCATGTATATTAATTAAAAATAAAATAAAAGCACAAGCTGTAACAAACACACACAGTGGGAACATAACCAACTTTAGCAACGTTCTGTTGAAATCCATCTTGTAATACGATATGATAGTTTGGCTTGCCCAATGAAATCATCTGAAGATGAGAATATATTCATTTGACTTTTATTTGAGTTTTGGATATGGTTCAAGCCTCTTTCTTTTTGAGAGAACTGACAAATTCAAAGAATTTATTGAAAAACTTTATGTTCTTGCGAAATAGGAGCTCCAAGTTCCATTTTTTGATTCATAGGAAAACGTATGAACAAACAGAATTAGCACATAAAACTATGATGCTAACAAGTAAAATATGAAAAAAGATCTAATTTACTTTGCAAGTTGTCTCTCTTGAATATTTTTAGTTATGAAGTCATAAAATGATCCAAAGAACACATAATACTCCACTCTGGAATTTTTTTTAAAGTTCTAGGCTATCAAGACAAATGAGTATAATTCCTTTCAAAGCCAGTTGACAATGTGCATGCACACAGTTTACAGAATATTTTCACAAGAATAAGCCTTTCTAGTAAGGCCTCTTATCAGCCACCCTGGAAGATCTTAGCCTACTGCAAAAAATAAGGAATTCCATTCCTACAGTCCAAGAGGAGAGAAAGACAGATGAGGTCCCACTCTTTTTACAAAGAAAGCCAATGACCAAGCACTTTGTGTGGTTTATCTACTTGCATTTCTGGAGTAGCAGACCTGCACTCAGAACACATGAGGGACTGATCCACACACAACTGTACCTTCTGTCACAGGACACTTGGTGAGCATATGAAGTCCTAAATTACCTCCAGACTTCTGGGAAACTTTTTGGGGAAACTTTTCTTTTGGTACAGAGAAGCTGTGCAGTCACTGTATGATCATCTTTTGATCCTTAAAGCATCTGATAGCCTAATTTAGCAATCACAGTGACCTGTAAATGACTCTGAACGATTTCTAAGAATGAAAGTAAATACAAATTTGTCACCAGTCGGTCACTGGGTCTCTGGCCACAGGGTATAGAGTAAAAGTAAACCTTTTAAGCATTACCAGTATCATACAACGAAAACTCCCCTATGTAGTTTCTGTCTCAAGGTTAAAGGGCTAAATGGAAGGCTGGAAAATGAAGATCAACTTTGGGGGTAATTAAACAAGCAAACCAAGTAGAATCAGTCTGTTTATAAACCATCTTACCTCCAAAGTGGATTTCATCTAGCTGCTGGTAACATGGTACAGAGAACATAATAAGAATAACCTATCATAAAAATAAAAGGAGGGATGGAAAACTGAGCAAGTATGAGCCTAAATAAATTCATATTCCTGGCTCTCCTCTCCTTCGGGGCTTTGCAGAAGCAACTGAAATATGTAGAGCTCAAATAGAGGGAAAATGTATTGTGTGTTTGATTGCAATTTTAGAGCGGTTGTATGTTGTGGATAAAGATGTATTTGACCATTTTAGGCACAAAGAGAAATCACATAAAATACCAGGGAGTTGCATCCTAAAGATGCTTCTATAGGTAGAGAGTACATTTGATGATCCGCCACTGGTTGTAGGAAGATACATAAAATAGCTAATGCCTTTCAGCAAGAAAGGAGACTTGAAACTCTAGAATCTGGGTCATTTCTGCCTTCCTTTAATGCTTCTGCCTGCTCATGATGGAGGGAAAAGCAGCAGTGAATTCAGCTGATACTGTTACCCTGGCTTTGCAAATATTAGAAAGACTGTATGCAGGAATGTAATATGCAATTTTATTTTTAAACCTGCTTTTCCACGGGTTGCCCCTGGGTCAGAATAGCTGATTGTTCAGTCAGTGTTTGGCCAAAGAATGTGCAAAAGTCCGTAGGGTCAGAGAAGTCTTGATAGAGATGACCCCGCATCCTGATCTGATACTCATTAGTAGGTGCAGCCTCGTATGCTTTAGGCACAGCCTCCCGACCTCCATTAAGGGCCTTTCCTGGCTGCCTTCTTCCCTGTTCTTTCTGCTAGAATTCCAACTGCCTGGCCATTTTGCTTGTTGCTGCTATTGCATGGAGCTACAAGGGCCCTCTTTAACTGGTCTTCACCAAGACCTCCAAGGATAAGCATCTTGCCTTGTAAGGCAATGACAAAGAACTTGTTCAATAAAACTTTTCTCTAGAGAATAATCAGATTCTCTTTAGAAAATGTGATGGTTAATTGTATGTGTCAACTTGGCTAGGTTATGATGCCCAGTTTTGGGTCCATAGCAGTCTAGTTGTTGTTGTGAAAGCAGTTGTTAGATGTGATTAACAGCTAAATAAGTAGACTTTTAAGAAAAGCAGATTCCACTTCATAATATGGCGGGGCATCATCCAGTCAGGTGAAGGCTTTAGACTGAGGAGGTTCCCACATAAGAAGGAGTTCTGTCTCCAGAGTGCTTTCTGATTCAATATTTCAACATCCACCTCTCTCTCTCTCTGTTTGTCTCTCTCTCTCTCAGTATCTATCTCTCATCCTCTCTACACACACACACAGACACTCATACACACACATTGTATTTTTCTGGAGAACCATGACTGATGGAGAGAAAAAGGAGAAAAGATAATTGAGCAGAAAAGCAGGGAGGTTTCTGATATACTTTTCTCTGCTTACCCACAATTGCAAATCCCCATTCTAGAAGTGAAAGTGTATCCCAGGGAAGCTCTGCTCTGGACTTTTCATTTGAGAATGGACATTCAATAGTTTTCTATAATCAAACCCATCAACCTTTATAATTGGAACAGATTCCTTCTTGTATTTTCATAGTCCAAAACTTTATTTGAATGAGAAGATGCTCTGCTGACAGTAATTTGATACTTAATGGGATTATATATCATTTAGAGTCATAAAAAATTTAGTTGTTCATTTTGGAATTCAAATACACTATTGTATGGAAATTTTTTTGTTTCACGCTTGAAAATAAAAAGTAAACTAATCGTCTGTTCCTTGAGATGAAATATATTAAGCACTTTACCAGCCTATAACAAAAAGAAATAATATGTAAAAATAAAGTAATTTCTCACCATTTATGAGTCTCTGTCAGTGAATTTTCTCCTGCCTCCTGGTCAATTTTAGCTGAAAACGAAGAAAGGGATGTGAGACAGATAAACAGTTATACTCTCTTAAGCAAAATATGGTCTAAATAATATGAAATATATTTTAGCTATTAATTATAATATATACTAATCAGAAATTTATTTAAATCTCTGAGTGTCACTGATATATATATAATAAAAATGAGCATATTTAGTTTTACTTAGGTTGACACTACTATATCAACACAGATTTGACGTATTACCTAAGCAATAAAAACTTTCAGATTCTAAATCATATCCTAACAACAATCACAGTAACCTGAGAAAAGAAAACACTAATTTCATGTTTACATCAAATGCGTCAGTGTTTAAATGCCAATGATTAGTTCAATTAGTTGAAAATAATTCTTTCAAGCAAAGGTACACAACCACCAAATCAAAAAGTAAACAAATGGTATCTAACTTTCTTTGGTTATAGTAAGAACTGTGAATTGTGCAGGAGAGATCTTTGTAAGACAGCACAAGTAAATAGATCATGATAGTTCTGAAAGGGTGGTGGGGTGATATATCAATTTATTCACTATAATTGTGCATAAATTTCAAAAGTGAAATTTGCTTAAAATTGATTAGGAATCTATCATGTAAAGTAAATACGGTAGTGTCTTTCAATTTATGAAGAAGCACTGTAGAATTCATATATTATTCCACACATACCCTTACCTGTTTCTTCTATATTACATTGGTATAAAAGTTCCAAAGGTACACTTATTTCAAATAATGCTGCCTTAGCATTTTAAAATATATTCTACTGGGTTTTAAAAGGTAAATTGTGACCTGCTAAATTGATTTTATAGTTGGTGACCCACAGTTGAGAAATCACTGAGCTATAAGACAAAATGAAAAAAAAAAAAAGATCAATTAAAAACCTGGAACTAGTAAATGAATCAGTTGTCTTTTTATTTATAGTCATTTCTTTTTGGGTCACACTTGTGGCCATTTGCAGAAATTAGAAGACAAAGTGGAACAAGGCAAGTTGATTGTAAAAAAAATTGGAACTGTTTACCTTAAATAAAACTCACAGTCTCTTGGGAATTGTTAAAGTGTCTCTATCACTGCTTACAACACAACAGTACAGCTTGGGCTGGTTAATGTTTTACAACTTCAGACAGTATTTTCTCGAAGGTCTGTACAGCATCTACAAAGTCATAACTGACTACCATGCCGCCATGCTTTGCCAGGATTGTCAGGATTTAACAAGGATCGTTTGCGCTGGCAAGGGAATATTTTTCTTTCTTTCCTTTCTCTTTTTGTACTTTAGATTGCTTACATAAACTTGCAGGTCAATTGTTAGCCATATTAAAAAACAGAATACATGTACCGTGATATTGCTTTGAAAAGGCTCCAGTATGAACACACTGTCTTATAAAATCTCCTCTGGGCTGCCTACCATAAAACATGATTTGCTTCCAGATACAATTCTGGAAACACATAAAATTTGTTTAAGGCAAAATTTTAAAAAGCACCATAATGTATACCAGTTTTAGGAAGGACTTTTTTTTTTTCCCTTTGTAAAATACGATGATTAAGACTGAGATTAGAAGAAAGAATTTCTAGACTACTTTACGATTCAAGTAAATGGCTTATAAAACTTAAAATACATGAGAATGATATGCTAGAAATCTGTGTCCTAGTCCTGATTCTGCCACTAAAATTAGATATGTGATTTTAGGTAAATCATTAATTTATTAATATGTTCAAAATATTGAGCATAATTCCTCTAATAGTAGACTAAATAAATGTCTCTTGAAAAATTTGCATTTGATGATCTAAAATTCTTATAGTGATACAATACATAATTACATTTAACAAAGGCAATTACTATCTTATGTTTCAACAGTACAGGTAGATAAAGAAAACACATACTTGCAACTTTTCAAAGCATATGTTCCTAAATAATGACAAATGGGACAATGTGAGTTTCACTTGTTCACATGGTTACTTCGGCTACACTGTATGAACAAATCTGGCCTTTTTAATAAAACTCACTTTTATCCAGTGTGGCAAAAGGCTGATTCGTACCAAAGGAATAAAACAATGACAAAAAGACTCTTCTAGCAAACTTAAGAGCCATATCACTATAAATCCAAATTAGAATCACAGAAAATACTTAAAAATTCTCTTCATCCATTACTTTTACATGATTATGAAACTAAGGGGATTTGTATATTGAAACTGTAGTCAGCTTTAATAAACAATTGAAATAGAGATGAAAGAAAGTACATTCAAATTCATGTTTCAACTCTTGATGTAGAGTCCACAAGTCAACAAATTGAACAGATTTTCCTTTATATGGTAATCTCAGGAAAAACTTTCTGAATAGTTGGGGTGCAAATGGTGTTTCTTTTGAAACACAGACATACCAATTTCCAACACAGTACCTGTACACATGCACCATCAATGTTCCATTGCCAAAATTTTTTAAAATGCATTCATGATACTAACCTATGCACAGGTAAAGAGTATAGTTGCTTTAGGTTTTGGGGCCAAACATACCACACCGAATATAATTTAATCATGGCAAATTAAGACATTGGAATAAAATAACTCTGCCATTTATTCAGGGTACCTGTAAACTAAGTGCATGCACTGACCAAACCTGCATTTTTCAGTCACACGGGCTGTGAGTTGCCACTGTGACACATGTAGACATCCAATCATGGCTTTGTGACACAGAAAATACAGCAATTTTCTATATATAACATACACATCAGTGTGGATTTTTAAATTTCCTGACCTATTTTTTTAGAATCATAAAAATTCTTTGCAGTTAATTCCTGATGACACAGACAGATGGTTTTGTGAAGAGTTTCGAAAGTCAGTGTTCTTTCCAACAACAGTTTCCTACATTCTTACAACATGCGATCACTAAATGTGATTAAAATAATGTACACTGGGCTTACTTTACAGTGCACACCTGTAATCCCAGAACTCTGGAAAGCTGAGGCAGGAGGACTGCCGGTTAGAGCCCACTCTGGGCAACCTCATGACTTAGCTAGACCCTGTCTCAAAATAAAAAAAAATAAGGGGTTGGGGAGGGGGTGCCTGGGAATGCAGCTCAGTGTGAAGGCCCTGAATTCAAAATTCAGTCCCCAGAGCTGAAAAAAAACAAACCGAAACAAAATACCACAGAAAGTAAAAATTAGCAAAGTACATTAAACTAATCACATGAAACAAGAGATATGAAAGATTTCAAATTTCTACATCAAATAAGACCAATTTCCTTACACATACACCATTTCTTTCCCCTCAACATATCAGTTGAAGATCACAGCCTTCTAACCAGTCATACAGAAGAGCGCCGCAGGACAGCTAGCAAAGCATTTAAAATAGACCAACAGGAGGCCTCCCAGCCACGTGGCCTTAGCATCCCTGACGGAGGTGTCTGCTTGACTTCTAACCCACATCAATGCCTGGGGGCCGCTCAGAGCTCAGGTCTCAGGGAGTAAGCACCTCTGCGCCTGGCACCATAAAGACTAGCCCCTAGCCAGGGGTTCTAACCACTTCACTGCTCATTTCCACATTCTGTGAAGCAGTGCTCGGGTACCAAATATCATGTTTCCTGTCAGACAAACCTGAATTTGAATTCTGGTTGAGCCACTGAGTTGTAGATTTTAATAACTGTGACTATTACTTTGGTGAAACACCTTTTCTTGATCATTAAAGCAGGGTTATTCGTTTTCCTTGAATTGCTTCATCATTTAATAAGATAATGTATAAATCACCTGGTGCACAGTAATACTCTTCTTGTTCTTCCTGTCATTTCCATATCACTGTGACTACTAAAAATGACAGGGACACATTGCTTGCAAAATGTGAAAGGTCTTCCATGATAGAAGCACCATAAATTCTTTTAATTTTTCTACACAGAATCTAGATGCAGAATTAAGACACATACTCTGTTAAAGTTATAGTGTCTCTTTATTACTATAGAGAAATTATGGCCCAAGACAATTATAAAATCTGGCAATAACTGTAAAATATATTTCATAGGTTTTTTCTTCTTTCTACATAATTTGTATATTGCTGTTTTTCTTTTTGTTTTCTATTGTGAGATAGGTTTTGCGATGCTGCCGAGGCTGCCCCAGAACTCCTGGGCTCAAGTGATCTTTCTGCCTTAGCCTTCCTAGTAACTGGGACTGCAGACCTAAGCAACTACATCTGGCTCTACGGTTGTTTAAACAAACCTAAAACAGAGAATTCCCAAGGCATACAGCACAAGCAGAGGCTAATGGCACTGCAGACTTTTTACATTCTTAAATACTCATAGCAGGAAGTGAAATTGCTGTAAGAACATGGTATTTTCGTCAATTTGGCGAAAACTTGTTGAAATCCAAAAGACAAAATTATGTTTTAAAAAGTCTGCAACAGTTCTTTAAATAGGCCTTTTTTTTTTAATCCCAAACATACTACAGTAACCATTCATATCTTGATGTTTGAGATAAACTTCCAAACAAATGGAGCCCAGTTTAGTATACTGAAAAGAGAATTAGTGGGCTGGGGTGGGTTGAGGATCAAGACAGTAAAATAAAGCAATCAACCTTCCACTTACCTTGGAGGGGAAGGACAGGGTGATATAAGAAAAAAGGCAAAGTAAAAAGTGGTTTTTACAGATTATCTCCAGGGAATGCAAAACTTTTATTTTAATAGATCTTAAACTGTAGAGAAAAATGGACCCTAGAGATTTTGATCAGTCAGTAGCTACTTCTCAGAGGCAAACTGGGTGTCTTAGTTACTTTTCTCACTGTTGAGACAAAATACAGAACATTCAAAGTTAAAGGAAGAAAGGTTTATTTTTGGCTCACAGCTTGTAGAGCCATAGTCAGCTGGCTCTAAGGTAGGGTAGTATGGCAGAGCCCACACAGAGGAGAAACAGTTCATGGCATGGCAGGCTGAAGGCAGCAAAGCAACAAGCAACAAGGCTGTCTTCTTTCTGTCCCTTTATATCCCATCCAGGCTACAAAGCTATTGATTGGTGCCACCCATGCCCAGGGTGGGGCTCCCATTATCCATACCCTTAATCCCAGTACCACACCCTTAATCCACATTCACACCCTAATCCAACCATATTTGTAACTCTCCACCTGAGAGTGCATGAGGTTCTGGGGGGACATCTAGATACAAGCCTTAACACTGGGCCTTAGTTATTAATCTAAGTTGCATCTGTCATTTTCATAATAATGTTCCCCAAGATTTCCCAAACTTCAAATGGTAGAGACATGCAACCTGGAGCAGAAAAAAACCTTTAAATTGGGACCATAAAAGAAATATTGAACTTTTTAGGACACATCTTTACTTACTTATTTGGTTACTTTTCTTTCCACCTATGTATTTATTTTAGGTCTGATTCTACTTAACATGCAACCGGTTAAAAATAGCATTTTAATGACCCTATTTCAGCATTTTGGCATTTGGTGATGTCTTCTTGAAGAGGACTAATACTTCCTCCCCCAAAATCTCGGTCTCCACAAATATTTCCTGGTGGTTGCTGTCCTACTAAGTTACTAATTTGACCCTGTGATTAGTGTCTGTAGTCGCTGTCTGGCTCCAGTCTCTTTTGCAATGTGAAATATTTCTGCTGATCTTGTTCCAAATGACTGTGAGTAAGCAGAGGCACGGAATGGACGCCCTTTCTCATCTTGAGCTTTCATGAGGGAATACCACATATTCCCAGGTAATTGGAGACAGAGTTGCATTTGAGTAATATCAGATGGAAGGCAACTCAGAACTCTTTCATCTGTTTGTCTAGGCTCTAAATCTTTTTGCTATTTTTCTTTTTATTTAAAGTGTTAACTAGTTTTTGTTTATAATTAGCTATGAATGTGCATTTTGACTGCTTTTAAGTGCAGCCAGTATGGGCTATTTTTTAGACAGATGCAGTGCTTTTCCTCTGAGTCATTTAAAATTGCTACTTAACTGCAGATATATTGCTTTGGTTTTGTGACTTTTCAGATACTTCTCCTTTTGTCAGTGAACTAAAAAGTCAAGTAAATTTAGGTAGTTTGTATATATCAAGGTATGACTATCCAAATATCTTTCCTTAGATAGAAAAAGAAAAAGTTAAATCCCAATTCATTCCTTTCCTTACACTGAAAATGCTCTTAAGGATGATAAAATAAATGCTATGGAATACTCCTGGGAGGAAGAAAGTTAATATCTATGAAATATCAAATTGCAACTTGGTCTTTGAAATAACTTATAACTACCTTTTAGTTAATACTAAGAGTTATTTCAGTTTTGTACATCAAAATCTATACATACTTGTTTCTAGAAATCCATGTATATATAAACATAATATATTAATGCTTGTTATTAAAAAAAACTGACGCAACATACAATAAAAAGTAATGAATACTTCAAATTTTTGATGTATGGCTTTGGCCAACATCACAATATAGGAAATCTATGCACCATTAATCACCCAGCCTGATGTACTTATTAAAGTGATAGTGAAGTTTCTTTCTAAATCTTTACATTAAAACCAAAAGTGGCAAAGATCTTGGTAAATATTATATGCATAAATGAGTTTCACATTCTGTGGACTGTAAGGTCAAAGAGTTGTTGATTTTCAACTAGAAAAATTGGTAACTCCTCCTATCTTTTATAGCCAATCATATATAAAATCTATACATGACTCCTCCAAAAAGGCTAAGCAAACTTCTGATGAATCTTCACTAAAGCAGCATGAAAAACAAGAGCATACATAGGAGAATCCCTTTCTCTTTTCTCCACCATGAAATAACATCACAGTTGAGGCCAGGAATATAGTTCAGTGGCACAAGCATCTTACTGGCAAGCCCAAGATACTGAGTTCGATTCCTGGTACCAAAAAACAAAAACAAAACAAAACAAGAAAAACAAAAAACAAAACAAAACAAAAAACCCGATCAACAAGTGAAGCAGCTAATTCAAGCATACTCCCTTACTAAATTAAGATCCTTCAGATAAAACAAAAATCTCTATGAGCTTTTAACTAAAAATAGGAAAATGCATGTTTTAAGACTGAGCTTTCAATATTAAAGGCAGTACCAACCAATTCCAGCTTGCCAATCCAAAATATCAAAACACAAAATGGCTTAAAATGGCATCTGAAAACTAAAAAATCTGCTCCTGATGTGTTTTCTTTTCTTCCTAATCTTATTTGCCAAAACAATGCTTGAAGGTTAAGGTATTTCTATCCTATGGAAAAAGGCCACATAACAACGTTACAGTATTTCAGCCAACATTTGAGGTCTAGTATATTTTTGAGACACTTTGTTGTGGCTCATATATAAATAAATATTATACAGTCTTTTCTTTCAAGAAAACAGTGTGGAGAGATAATTTATGTTATGTAGCTGTTACAGATGTGTCTAAATGGGAATGTTAATATGGATGATGTTGATGCTACTATTCTAATTTTTTATATACAATAACCCAAAATAATAAATTTCCATATGAAATGCATTACAATTATTCCACTTTACAATTAGGAAATTGGCAATTCAAAAACTTAAGATATCAGAAGTGTTACATGAAAGAGACAAGATTTAAATTGGTACAGGCTGACTCCAAAGTCATAACATTGTCAGGTTACTTATGAGCACTATCAAGGGAAACGTCCATTTGCCTACTGAGAGAGAAGTCAGTAAGAAAAAGTAGTAAGTAAAAGGTATGAAAGCAATAAGAAAAAAGGTTCAAAACCAAAAGTGATCAGAATGTCAAAAAAGAAAGCATAAAGAAAAAAGATGAAATATCATGGAAAATAGTTATCAAAAAAGCTGTGCAGAGAGATGGGGCCAGCCTTTTATGGTGTGATATTACAATAATCAAAGCTGCAAAGACTGAGCTGAGCTTGATCTAATGTAGTGGAAAGACCCTTACACTTCTGAACTCTCCAGTGATCAAATTCATCTGTTACTGCAATTAGCTACAATACTGGATAAAATATACTAAAGAGCAGCTTTTATATACTGGACAAGTATCACAGAACTCTGTGATCTGTGTTGGAGCCTTCAATTGTCCTCAATTTCTGCTGAAAAACAGTTTCCAAATCATGGAAATGTAGACACGAGCTCTGGGAGGTTGGAGTCACTGCAAAATGAGGGATAGCAATCTGGAGAGAAATGTCCTTGTAGAAAAGAAAGTAAAAAAACCTGCCTTGAGGTCTCTTTGAGATTTTGTTGGGTATTAAGTAGCGTCTGTACGCAGAGGAATTCTCGAAGTCCAAGTAAAGAACTACCAAGGAACTATAAGCTGAACAAATCCCAAATTCCTTCCAAAATCAAGAGATGTTTGAAGTCTGAAAAGTCAGAACAGGAAGCTATTTTTGGCCATTTGTGATAGGATTCTCATCAGAGACCTCAGTGGGGAGAACACCTCACAGGCAGGACTGAAGTATCACTGGCATGAATAGTCTACATTAGCCTAAGCAAAGCTCGAAAACAGCCTTAAAGGGGTCAAGCTGAGTCACATGTTATTTAAATTACTATGCACATAAATCCGAACATTCTTTAGAGGAATCAGAGAAAAAGACCAAAAAAATGCATCTGCTGTTAATACCATCATTCTCCCCCTTTTTAAGTTTCTGACCATTAGAGTTATAACATAATAAAACAGTGCTGTTTCAAGCCACCAAATTTGTGGTAATTTGTTACAGCAGTGACTGAAAACCAGTACAGGTATCTCATCAGAAACTTGACAAGCTGAAACCAAAAGAATAATATCCAACAACCAGTTGCTATGGTGGAAAAAAGTGGCCCCCAAAGACCCATGTATTAAAGGCTGGGTCCCTATCCCATTGTGCGATAGAGAGGAGGTGGAGCCTTTATGAGGTATAATTTAGTGGAAAGAAGGCAGGTCATTAGAGACAGGAGGACTAAACTTATTCTACTTTGTCTTTTTCCTTTCCTGTCACCTGAGGTAAACAGGTGTCTTCTGTCACACACTTCCTCCGTGATGCACTATTGTGTCATAGGCGCAGAGCAACAGAACCAAGTGACCATGGAATGAAATCTCTAAAACCATGAGCCAAAATTTTCTTTTTAAATTGCTTATCTCAGGTATTTTGCCATAGTAATAGAAACTGCATTACCACAACTGTCAGCTGAGAATATAGTCAGAGAAAATATCCTCCATAAACAGACAACACTCAAGCAATTCCATGTTGAAAGAATTTTACACCTGCAAATCTGTACAGTTAGAAATAGTAAAGGAACCTAGTCAAGAAGGAAGGGAGGGAGAGAGAGGTGAAGGGAGGGAGTGAGGAAGGAAAGAAGGACGTATATCAAGAAAAACATACATCAAGCAGAAAGCCAAGAAATAGGCAGATTTAGACATTAATCAGAAAACTTGTTAATTCTAAATGGTTAAATTTGTTCTGAGTATTTCCTCTGAATCAGCATGTTGGTATTTCTTAAATACCTACAGGATTGGATAACTATAGAAATTGGTAGGGTTCATTATGCCAGACCTGCTTATGCCAAGAAAAAAAAAGGCTTACAATTTTAAAAGTGCTAGTCATGAATTCAGGAGCTAGCTCATGTTTCTTAAAAAAAAAAAAAAAAACAAAACTAGAAAATGTCACATTACTCATTAAGAACTATATATGGATTTCTCCTACAAGAGCATAACAATTTAATCAGGATTCATATTTCTGACTGAACTTATCCAAGTACTCTGAACCTAAAATTAAAGAATAAAAACTTAGATGAATTATATATAATAAAATATATATAAATAATATATAATATATATCATAGTTTAATGGATATTAGCTATACATAGTATTTCAAACATGTCTACATTCTCATGAATACTTTCATACTTTAACAATCATGTTTCTAAGACAACTCAGTCTTTTCCATAAGAATGCAGTTTAATAGGAGGCCTTTGGTGATTGGATTATAACAGAATGAGAGTAATAAGGGAAAGGAAGTGGTTGGCATAACAAAAGCAACAAATTATTTTGAGCTGGAATCAGGCCAATGCAGTGGGATTAGAGTGAAGTGGATATGTGCGAGGAAACTGGCAGGACTTAGTAATCATTAGGTGAGGAAAGCAAGGGTGAGAGGAGCACATGAGAAAAGGAGGCATCAACAATAAGGCTAAGATTTCTTTTGACCCAGTAGCTCAACACTTCGGGCTGTACTAAATAGGTGTGTATCATGCAAAATATATACATTTATTCATTATTATCTTTTACTTCTGGAAGCAATATGGTAGGAAAAAACAGGTTAATTAGTAGTGAAACTAGGAAATAAGTTCTGGTGCATTTTATAGTGAAATAGTATAAGATCATTAGGATGATCTTATTGGTACTAATGATTTTAAAGATATTTTAAACAATCAAGATAGACTTCTATTTACAATAATACAATGGTTAGATATCCAAAGAGTTACACAACGAAGAGCATAAAAAAAGGTGAACTAAAATAAAATTGAATGCATGGCTGAGTTGGATAAAAAATAAGGAAAATTCTCTGAGGCCATGAAAACAAACAGAAGCAGGATTCCAAAGAGGAATAAACCAGCTCTGCTCTGGGGTATCACTAAATCCAGAACTCTGTTTTTCAAAGGTCACACAGAAAAATTCTGAACAGGCCTAGCATTCTCCAATGTATCCAAAACACCTTGAAAGTAACTGAAAAGTATTACCTCAATAAAATTAGACACTGAGGCAATATGTCTGCATCATGATAGCTCTGGTTAGAAGGAGATCCATTTACCTAAGAGTCCTAATTCCCCGTAGGCAGCCACACTGCACTGGGCCCCAGTGCATACTGTGTAATTCTAAAACGCAAGGCAAGAATTTATTTTAAAATAATTCTCAGTTGGTAGTGCCTCCTGATGATTAGCCAAAACAAACATAATGAGAAATATAAAAACATAAAAGGGCCTGAGAGAAAATTTAGATTAGAAAGCAAGAAACAAAACTGGACCCAAGGAGAGCTGTCAGCGCAACAGCAAGGGAAGAGAGGCATCAGACTGCCAGACAGCTGAAAGGAATTTGCTTTGAACCCAGAGTTTCATAATTAGCAAGTCTACCTCTCAAAAACAAGTGTGATATAAAGATATTTCCAAACACACAACAATTTACAGTCCAAAGTTTACACCAAACTTCAGAGAGGAGAAAAACAACCTTAGAAGGCAGGCATAATGTGAAGAAATGGTGAGCAAAGAAAATGGTATTAGTTAAACTTAAACTAAAAGGAATAAATAAATAAATAAATAAATAGGAATTCTATATTGTAGGAATTTTAAACAGAATATGAAACAAACACTAGAACAGAATGGCATATAAGTGGGTGAGAATAATGTTACCATATTCTAAGGACTTGTGCTGTTTAAAGAGAAGCAAAAATAGTGGCATCAGACTTTGTAAAGAACTGTGTTAACTGAAAGGGAAATACTACATGATGTCACTTGTATGTGGAATTTGAAAAGCGCAAAAATGAATAAAACAAATCCAAACCAAACCCCTCAAGCACACAGGAGTAGAAAGAGTGAAAGCATTCAGTTGTAGTAATGAATACACTGAGAGATATAAAGTATAAGGACTATAGATAAATATATTGTACTGCATAATGCAGATTTTCCCAGTCAGTACCTTTTAGGTACTTTTGTCACACAGGGTAACTATGTGAAATGATGGATATATTCATCTGCTTCACTACAGTAACCAGTTTCATTTAGAGCATAAATTTTAAGACCTTATATTGTATGTCTCATAAAAATAAGAATTGCATTAAAATACCACAGCTATGCATTAAAGGAAAAAAGATAAAGAATATGACTTTCAAAGTAGAAGACAGCGAAAATTGAATAATAAAACTTTCAACT